>PVLA01005711.1:0-139768 GCA_004027455.1 Hydrochoerus hydrochaeris
ACAGTGCTATATGTGCACCCATGTTTACAGTAGCACAGTTTGTAATAGCCAAATCTTGGAAACACCCTAAATACCCATCAAGGAATGGATAAAAAAGACGTGGTATTTTAATACAATGGAGTACTACTCAGCTATACAGAAGGATCATATTGAGGCTTTTATGGGTAAATGGATGTGACTTGAGACCATACTCATAAGTAAGATAAATCAAATTCATCTGTGTAAATACCATATTGTCTCCCTAGTGAAAGAAACTGTAAGAATATATAAGATACAACATCTTCAATAAATATTGTAAAAGAGTAATAAACTGCTCAAAGGGGAAAAAAACAACTCAAAGAAAGGGAAAAAAGAAAGAAGGGAGAAAAAGATATAAATTTGAATATATACACTTAAGATACCTAAGATGATTGTACTACTAATTCTATTAGTTCTTGAAACAAAGCAGTTAACATTCATAGGATTAAATCAATTTTGCATGTTTATACCTGGTAATCTGAGTAACTCTTTTGAAGATAACTATGCAAAATAACCACCTTAGTTATGTTCGTATCACCTTGTCTTGAAAGCCTACATTGTCATTGTTTTGGGTCCTTTGTTATTGTTATTTATTTGCCTCTTTTGTTCCTTGTTTTGCTCATAATTTGTTTTGTTTTGTTTTGTTTTTTCCCTCTAATACACAAATGATAGATGTACATGTAGGTTTATACATGCCCAGAACTTGCCCTAAATAATTTACAAGAATTGATTTTATTGCGTGTGATGGTATAAACAGCTACTTTGAAGAAAATGAGACATTATGGTTGCCATTGCTGATTTTCTATCATCTTGTTGGGACATCCAGTAATGCTTTTATTCTTTGTTTTGATTGGCTTTAGTCTGTTTTGTATTAATGAATTTCAATATATGTGAAGGTATGGACAGCTATTTTGAAGAGAACAAGAGACATTATGGTAACCATATATCCTTATTAAATTACCAGATCTCCAGCAAAACAAATAATTTTAAAAGCATCTAGAGAAAACAAAAAATAATATATAAAGGTATACCAATTAGAATCACAGCAGACTTTTCAACATAAATGATTTTCTATTGTCTGGCTTGGAAGACCTGTAATGCTTTCATTCTTTTGTTTTGAATGATTTTATACTATTTTTGTCTTGTTTGAAGAAAACAAGAGACATTATGTTAACCACTGTTGATTTCCTGTTGTCTTGTTTTGAAATCCTGTGTTGATTACATTGTTTTGTTCTGATCTGCTTTATTGTGTTCTGTTTTTTTTTATTCTCTTTAAAGAGACAATTAAAAATGGAAACAAAGTTTTTGTAAATAAGGAGGGAAACAGACATTGAAGGGAGCACAGGGAAATGAGATAAAATATTCAAATTATGTTATGTATAAGTATAAATTCCCTGTGATGAATGTGGATATGAGTATACCTAAAATGTACCAAAAAACTTAATTAATTTAAAAATTTATAAAATGGGAAAAAAGCAAAGAGAGCTACTTAGAATCATAATTTCTTTACAAAGCTTACAGTTCTTTTATCGGATGGTGAAATAAACACACAGAATTTATTTACTGTCCATTTTTAAAAGAAAATTTGTTTGGGGAACCATATTTTTAATTGGGTAAAATATATACAACATAAATATGTGCCAGCTAAAGCATTTTAGCTTAGTTAATTAATTTTAAATATGTTCACATTGCTGTGCAATTAATCTCTAAAATTTTTCATCTTGCAAATCTGATACTGTATTCATAAAAGAAGCCTTATATCTTCTTTTCCAATTATATTACTACCCTGTGAATTTGACCACTCTAAGTAATTAATATAAGTGTAATCATGCAGCATTTATGCTATTGTGGCTAAATTATTAGCAATGTTTTTTCTACAGTGTACCTCAGAATATCATTCCCTTTTAAGATTGACTACTATTCCATTCCATGTGTACATTTTGTTTACTCATTCATGGTTGATGAACTCCTATATTACTTTCACTTCTTCCCTATTGAAAACTGCTATGAGCATAGGTGCAAACTTCTATAATTCTAATTGGTTCTAATTTGGACCCTCTATTCCAGAAACCCTAATTATATCAGTGATCATTAATTGTGATATATCAACTTGACTTGAGTAAGAACCTAGCAGGTTAGTAAAGCATAGTTCTAGATATGTCCAGTATGATTGACCTATAAGCTAGCAAATTAAGGAAAGACAACCCATCCTGGACAGAATAAAAAAAAAAAAGGAAAAGAAGAAGGAAGTGTTCCCATTTGGGGGGAGCTCAAGTCTTTGCTATTTCCTTCAGACATGAGTCTCCAACTTCTTCAGCCTTTCATTGCAGACTTTTGCTCATGGTTCTATTGTGGGCTTCTAGACCTTTGATTTCTTGACTGGTTTTTCATCCTTGATCCCTCTTGCTGGCTTCTATCTTCTTGGATTGAACAGATACTGGATACTTTGATTTTTCAGCTTACAGATGGTCATGGTGAATTCTTTTGCATTTTATCCTGTAAGCTCATCTAATAAATGCCCTTGCAGAATTATGTATATATTTTCTATTGATTTTGTTCCTCTTGAGAACCCTAGTGCAACATCCTAACTCAGAAGCTTTAATCTATTTTTTTAAATGTAATCCTCAGGTAGATATGCATTGTATATCATGATCCAAGATATATATATATATATATATATATATATATATATATATATAATTTAAATCAATATATGAAATAGATAGTATAAAGAAATTTCTCAATATACATGGGAAGAATTCCATTCCCATCTATTCTGTGTTTACCTTGGGGAAAAAATTGATCTTAGTCCACAAAACTTGCTTCATGCCTCCAAAACTGGAGAACTGGTTTCCATCCACAATTTTCTCAAACTCTTCTGAAACCTATATGAACAGCCACTGTCCACGAAGGGATGACAGTCTGAGGGAGTGTTATAAGAATAATGTGTGATAAACACTTTAGTTTAGTTGCATTAGGTCATTTCTGGCACAAAAATTCTAATAATTTCCAAGCCAGTAATGTCACAGAGTAGTGGAGGATACTGAGATCAATAATTTTACTCTGTGGGAAAATGGGGAGGGAAGAGCATATGTCAGGCTGAGTGCATAAATAAGAACAGTGACAAGAGAATAAAATGTACTTAGCCACACAATAAGGATGAGGCTGTGCAGGCAGAAAGGGGGAACATTAGAGGGCATTGCATTCTACACTAAGGATCAGAAGACACAGTATCCACTAAAGAGAAAGGAAGGCTATGAGTAGAATTTATCTGAGACTGTGACTTCTTCCTGGTATTTATCACAATATCAATGGACACTGTTTCCCCTGGACTCAGAGATCACTGAGAGCAGAAACTCACTGCAACATTTGTAGTACATCAACCAGTCACAATCCTGAGAGACTTGAAGCATGTACCCATACCTAAGTACATGTCACCTCATGACTTCACTCCCTGTCTTTCCATGCAGCCACGCTATCTGGCATTCCAGAAGCACCACTTGCCCTAATCAGAAGCACACATCGCATACTTACCTTGGACTTCTGGGTAGATGGCCATGTATAGCAGAGCCCAGCGCAGTGTTGTGGATGTCGTTTCAGTTCCAGCAAAAAAGAGGTCTAGGGTGCTACAGATGAGGTTTTCTTCATCAAAACTTGAAGTGATCTTGTCTGTGTGCTAGAAAGGACAGTATTTATTAAAAGTTAATTCAGAGAATCTGTGTTTCCCACAATACATAGCAAAAAGTTTGAAGGAAAGTGCAAAGAAACTAAAGCTTTCCACTTTATCAAGAAACAACAATAACATTAATGTCCACCTGCTGCTGATGCTGAAGTCAAAATAAATTCTCCAGCATTCAAAAAACACAACTGAGGCTTCACAGACCTGTACATAAGACCTGCCTACATAAGCAAGCAGACTACAGACAACCCACACATGGTATGAGCATCCACCAACTACTAGCTGGGGTAGCAGATAGTTAGACTAACTGAGCAATTTAACCCAGGATGATATAATGCCCAAGGAGAGAAGGAAGTAACAAGACCAACAGTCCACTTTAATCTCTGCCCCTCACCCTGTTTCTGGCACAGACCAAGGAATGATTTCTTTTTGCATCTACCAATATAAGCAAGGAGACAGTAACCACAGTAAGGTGTGAACAGACAGAGGGACTTCTGGTGCAGGGAAGGAAACTCAAAAACGCATAGACCTAAAATTGGGTGTAGAATATTCTGACTGGCTGAATTCTAAGACTGCAGATCTTAGAAAGAAACCACACATATAGAAAGATAGAAGAATTTCTTCTTCAAAGAAATTATTTAAATTTTTTTCTATCTTTAATTATTGTCTTTCGGTTTAGTGGAGGATATATTTTTTATTTTATTTAAAGAGAAAAAAACAGAAAAATGGTAGAAATATTACAGAATTTCAAAAAGAAAATAAGATAAACAGTAATAAATCACTAGTTGATAAATTACATATTGTCCTTTTAGAAATAGTTGTCCAAGTTAAAATATTAAAGCATACAAAGTGGACATTCTGGCAGTGATACTGTAAACAGATCTGGTCAACAATCCAACAAGAACTTAGAAATATAGTTATCAATCCTACACACTTAAATATATATGCAGTTATACCATTCATAGCACTTCCTATTGCCTCTCTTTTTTACAACAGCAATTACACATTTTTAAAAATTTTATTTAAAGAGAAAAAAAGCAAAACAGAAAAAAAAACAGAAAAAAGTGTAGCAACAATACAGAATTCTAAAAGAAAAGAAGAAAAAACACTGAGAAATCACTAGTTGATAAGTCACATATTGTCATCTTGGATATAGTCGTTCAAGTTACAAAATTAAAGGATAGATAGTAGACATTCAAACAGTGAAACTGAAAACAGTTCTGCTTAACAATCCAACTAAGATTCAGCAATATGATAATCTATTTTACACACTCAAACATACATGCAGTTATGTCCCTTAGAGCACTTTCTTTCCCTCTCTTTTTTACAATAGCAATTACACATTTTGGATTTTATTACTCTTATAGTTCTTATTACTGTTTACACTAGAGATACAATGTGATATTTATAAATATGATTCTTATTTATTTCAGTAATGAGGATAGTCTCAAGTTGTCTCCATTTACCTATGAAGGCCTCAAGATCATCCTTTTTTATAGCTGAGTAATATTCCATTGTATAAAAATACATCTTTTTCATCCACTCTGCGGTTGATGGGAATCTTGGTTGTTTACAAGATTTAGCTATTACGAATTGTGCTGCTATGAACATGGGTGCACATAGATCACTGTGATATGAACTTTTCAGTTCATCTGGGAAAATACCCAGGAGGGGAATAGTTGGAGCTTCCAATCCTAGTATTCTGAGAATTCTCCATATGGATTTCCATAGTGGTTGCACCAGTCTACACTCCCACCAACAGTGGAGCAGTGTTCCTTTTTCCCCACGGCCTCGCCAACATTTGTTATTAGTTGATTTCTCAATGGTAGCTATTCTTTCCGGAGTGAGGTGAAATCTCAATGCTGTTTTAATGACCAGTGATGGTGAACATTTCTTCATGTATTTATTTGCCATTTGTATATCTTCCTTTGAGAACTGTGTGTTCATCTCAGATGCCCATTTTTGGAGAGGGTCTTTGAATTTGGGGAGCTTGATGTTTTTCAATTCTTTATATGTTCTGGACACAAGTCCTTTTTCTGAGGGGTTGCTGGTTTCAGTCTTTGGCATGTGGAGAGCCAATTTTTCCAATACCATTTATTAAAGAGCCTATCCTTCTTCCAGTGAACATGTTTAGCCCCTTTGTCAAATATCAGGTAGCTGAGTGTCTTTGTAGTTGTGCTTGCATCTTCTAATCTGTTCCATTGATCCTCAGGTCTATTTCTTTGCCAGTACCAAGCTGATTTTATCACTGTGGCTTTCTAGTACTGTTACAAGTTGGGAATAGAGATGCTTCCTGCCTTGCCTTTGTTGACCAGAATTGCCTTTGCTATTCTAGTTTTCTTCTGTCTCCAAATGAATTTTAGGAGTGTTTTCTCCAGATCTGTGAGGTATGTCAATGGTATTTTGATTGGGATTGTGTTAAATCTGTATAACAGTTTTGGGAGTATGGCTATTTTCACAATGTTGGTTCTTCCTAGCCAACAGCAAGGAATATCCTTCCATTTCCTAATATCCTCTTTTAGCATAGTATAATTTTCAGCATATAGGTCTTTTACATTTTTAGTTAGGTTGATTCCTAAGTACTTTTTTTTTTAGAAGTTATTGTAAAGGGTGATATTTACATAATTTCTCTCTTGGTGAGTTGTTTGTGTACAGGAATTCTATTGATTTTTCAGCATTGACTTTGTATCCAGCTACCCTGCTGAACTTGTTTATTACATCTAGTAGTCTTTTAATGGAGTTTTTTTGGTCTTCTATACACAGTATCATGTCATCTGCAAATAGTGATAGTTTAACTTCTTCCTTTTCTATCTCTATTCCTTTTATTTCTCTCTTTTGTCTGATTTCCCTGGCTAGTGTTTCCAGAACTATATTGAAAAGGAGTGGTGATAGTGGACATCCTTGTCTTGCTCCCGATTTTTAAAGTGAAAGCTTTCAGTTTTTGTCCATTTAGTATAATGTTGGCTGTTGGTTTGTCATAGATGACCTGTATAACGTTGAGGTAGACGCCGTGTATTCCGAGTTTCTGAAGGGTTTTTATCATGAACATGTGTTGGATTTTGTTGAAAGCTTTTTCTGCATCTATTGAGATAACCATGTGTTTTTTTGTTTTTGGCTCTGTTGATGTGGTGTATTACATTTATTGATTTGCGTATGTTAAAGCATCCCTGCATTCCTGGAATGAACCCCACTTGGTCATGAGGTATAATTTTCTTCATGATTTGCTGCATTCTATTTGCCAGTATTTTATTAAGAATCTTTGCATCAATGTTCATGAGTGAATTGGCCTATAGTGCTCCTTTTTGGTTGGGTCTTTTTCTGCTTTTGGATTCAGAGTAATTCTTGCCTCCATGAATGATCTAGGGAGGAGTGCTTTCTTCTCAATTTCATTGAAGAGTTTAAGGAGTATTGTCATCAAATCTTCTCTAAATTTCTTGTAGAATTCAGCTGTGAATCCATCAGGACCTGTGATCTTCTTTCTTGGTAAGTTTTTAATTACATTTTCAATTTCAATAGTTGATATTAGGTTATTCAAAATTGCTATATCTTCTTGGTTGAGCTTTGGTAGTTCATATGTTTCTAGAAATCTGTCCATTTCCTCTGTGCTTTCCACTCTGTATGAGTAGAGATTTTCAAAGTAGGTATTCATGATGTTTTGAACTTCCATGGGATCTGTAGTAATTTCCCCTTTTCAGTCCTTATTGTGTTAATTTGGGTTTTCTCTTTCTTTTTGTTGCTAAGGTTAGCTAGGGGTTTGTCAGTTTTGTTTATTCTCTCAAAAACCAGCTTTTTGATTCATTAATTCTTTATATTGTTCTTTTAGTTTCAATTCAACTGATTTCTGCTCTAATATTTACAATTTCCTCTGTTCTATGAGCTTTGGGTTTAGCTTGCTCTTCTTTTTCTAGAAGCTTGAGATAAAGCACTAGGTTGTTTATTTGTGCTCATTCTGTTTTCTTGATATAACAATTTATTGCTATATATTTATCTCTTAAGACTGCTTTCTTTGCATCCCACAGATTACAGTATGTTTTTTCTACATTTTTATTGAATTGTAGGTATTGCTTTATTTCTTCTTTAATTTCATCTGTAGCCCACTGGTTGTTCAGAAGGTTGCTATTTAATTTCCATGTATTTATGCCACTTTTGCAATTTCTTTTTCCATTGATTTCCAATTTCATTGTGTTATGGTCAGATATTATGCATATGATGATTTCAATACCTTTGCATTTACTTAAGAATGTTTTATGGGATAATATATGGTCTATTTTGGAGAATGTCCCATGCGCAGCTGAGAAAAAATGTGTATTCTGATGTGGTTGGGTGGAACACCCTTTAAGCATCTACTAAGTCAAATGGCTTAGTATGATTCAGTTTTATTATTTCTTTGCTGACTTTTTGTCTAGTTGATCTGTCTCTTTGTGACAATGGGATGTTTAGGTCTCCTGTTATAACTGTGTTCTTGTGTATTTGTTTTTTCATGTCCATTAGTGTCTATCTTATATAGTTGGGTGCTCCTGTGTTTGGTGCATATATATTTATAATTGTTAGTTCTTTCTCTTGAATTTTTCCACTAACAAGTATGTAGTGACCTTCTTTATCTCTTTTAATCATTTTAGGTTTGAAGTGCATATTGTCTGCAATTAGAATAGTTACCCCTGGTTTTTTCTGTGTTCCTGTTGCATGGGATACTGTTTTCCATCCTTTGACTTTTAATCTGAGTTTCCTTTTGGTTCAGATGTGTTTCTTATGTACAGCATATTGTGTGATCAGGATCCATTCTGTCAATCTATTTCTTTTGATAGGTGAATTGAGTCCATTTACGTTTATGGATATTACTGATATGTACTGGCTATACTTTGCCATGTTATTTTCCAGTTGTTTACTTCCTGTTTTTCCCTTATTTAATTGCTTGTCCTGCTGGTGGTTTCTTTCTGTTGATGTTCTGGGGATTGTGATCATTTTTATCTCTGTGTAGTATGCCTTTCAGTACACTTTCTAGGACTTGTTTGGTGGACATGAATTTCTTCAGTTGTTCTTTGTCATGGAAGTATCTTGTTACTCCATTATATTTGAGTGAACGTTTTGCTGTGTACATCAGTCTGGGTTGAAAGTTGTTTTCTTTCAGGGCTTGAAACACCTCACTCCAAGCTCTTCTTGACTTGAGGGTTTGTGCTGAAAAGTCTGCCGTGAATCTAATGGGCTTTCCTTGATAGATGCATTGTGTTTTCTCTAACAACTTTTAGTATTGTGTTTATGTGCTGTATGTCTGAGATCTTAATTATTATGTGTCTGGGTGTGGATATATGTTGGTTGTGACTGTTTGGCATTCTATATGTCTCACTTATCTGCATATCAGATTTTTTCCCCATGTTTGGGAAATTTTCTGTTATTACTTCTGTGAATATTTTACATATGTCATTTGCGTTGACTCCTGCATCTTCACTAATGCCCATTAATCTTATATTGTTGCTCTTGCATCATCATGAAGTTTCTGGATTGTCATTTCATGCTGTTTTGTTATTTTTAAAAGTTCTATCCTTTCGTGATCACTAACTGCAATCCTGACCTCAAGGTCCGAAATCCTATCCTCAGCTTCATTTAAGTGGTTTTGCATGCTTTCAATAGAGTTTTTTGTTTCTTGGATGTCTTTTTGAGTTTGCTTCATGAATTCTGCATGTTTTCTATATTGTTCATTCAAGGTTTCAATCAGTTTCCCATGCTCCTGTACTTTTTTCTCTTTTTCTTCTTTAACTGTACTCAGCAACTCCTTTACTAAGATTATTTCTGTTTTTATATGGGAGAGTACTTCTAATTTGATTTCCTCTATAGCCTCAAGGAGTTGTTTTTTTTATTTCACTTGCTATCTTTTCATAGATTTCTGGTGTGTCATTTTTGAAGTCCTCTATTTCAGTGTCTCCTGTACTTGCTCTTGATGGACTCCATGTTTGAGATTGCATTTTGCTTTTTCATTTTGCCATTTTCACTCTGCCTGATGTTTTCTGTGTGTAGGAGTGGTTCACACACACTCTTGTCAGACTCACCAAGGCCTTACAGTTAGTTGGAGGACACTTTACTACTGGCCCTATTTATCCACTGTACACCTCTATTTTAGGGATATACTCACCACACTGACTGGGGCCTGCTGAGATCTTCTGTTTGGGTGAGGCAGTTAGTAAATCTCCCTTCAATTTAGTACAGTTACTCTGAGGTAGTCCAAGATTCCCCTTAGGAGGGAAGTTTTGAGTTTGCCCTGTGTGCTGGGATGCCACCCAGGTCTCCACCCAGGGTTGGATTCTGGGCCCTCCTCCCTGGTTGGAGTTCACTGGGCATGGCCCAGTTAGGGCTGCCTGTCCCTCTCCTGCTTCTTAGGTTGGCCCTAGACACAGAATGTGGTCTTACGACCCAGGACCAGGGTTGGGAGTCTGCCCTGTGTGCTGGGATGGCACCGCAGTGCATGAAGTCATGGCTAGCAGCTTGCTGCCTGGAATTTGCTAGGTGTGGTCAGGGTAGGGCTGCCCGTCCCTCTCCTGCTTCTTGGGCTGGCCCCAGATGCACAGCATTGTCTTACCCCCCAGGAGCAAGTTTGGGAGCTCACCCCATTTGCTGGGATGGCGCCACAGTGCACACAATCAGGGTTCACAGTTGGATTGTGGGCCAGCTTGCTGTCTGGAGTTCGGGCATATGTTTTTTAAAACCTTTTTTCTCTTTAGTTTCTTTTCCCTCTTTCTCTCTTATCCCCTCTCAACTGTTTTCTCTATCTTTCATTTCCTGATATTTTTCTTTCTAGGTTTTTAAAATTTTATTTTATTTTTTCTTGTTCATTCTTTTCTGTGACTGTTTTCTAACACTATTAATTTCTATTAATTTAGTAATTATTTAGTAAAAACACTATTAATTTAGCAATTAATTTTACTCCTCAATAGGACCCCCATCTCATTTTTCTCTTCTTCATCTCACCATCCAATTGACTGTTAGATTTTATCCTTTTTCAGTCTCCATTTTTTCATGCCCTCTATCTTATGTTTGTGTATAGATGTCCCCCCAAACCCTTATGAAGTTATAGTTAGGGCTTAGAGGTGCCTCAATCTAGAGTATATGACACTGGGGTTGATTTATGGTGCAATGATAGGATCCAAGGCACTAGGATTCAGGGTGTGAGTGCTATGTGCACTAGGTAGTTTAGATAAGATAAAAAGGTCAGAAGGAACTGTGATTATCCCTTGCTTGTTTTGCTAATTTCTGCCTGCCATGAATTGTTCTCCTTTACAAAACAATTCTGCCTTGGAGTCAGCTGAATATGGAGTAAAGCCTCTACAAACTGTAAGCTAAATAAACCTTTCTAGCCTTACCTTGTGGATGTTGGATATTTTGTCTCAACAACGAGAAAAATAACTAAGACACTATACTTTTACTAGTATAACTATTATGCTTTATGAATCTCTAGATAGCTAGTGAAAAGCATGCTATGTTGAATATAGTTCTGTTGTCAGTAGAAGGAAAATTTGGTAGATATCTAGTAGATATTTACCATTGAGTCAATAATAGATTAATATTTGTTTTGTCTTGGTATTCACATTATAGTTCTCTTTTCTAGGGTTAAGGATAGTACATTATTGGTTCTTATAGTTTGTGAATATCCAGTTTGTCTTTAATGCTATTACTGCTGATGATTTTAATACTATAGATGAGGTGACACAGTTGACTCTGTTATTCTGGATAATTCTTTGTTGATGCTAATCTTCTGGATTACCTAGAGGTCATCACTAACAATACTGTGGCACTAGAAGAGCTGGGTACTAGACCAAATATGCTGCAATGTTTCTTCTAAGATAAATGGAGGTGACTAGATCCTGGGACAGAGGTAAAGGCCAACAGTCAAACTAAGATGGAAGCACTGAAATGCAGACATTAATTAAAGAAGTCTCCATAAGATCAACAAAGTTTACCACTATAATCAACCCAATACAACAAACCTCAATACAAAAAAAAAAATAGAAACAGAAAAATATAAGGCAACAAAATGCTTCCCCAAACTCCCAACTCTCCTAAAGCTGATCTAAGGGATATCAAGGAGAGAAAACCAAAAGATACACACTTGAATTATCCACAAAGATAACAAAGGAGATCATAAAATAGATCAGTAAGGCATTTAGCAAAATCATGAAAGAAATAAACAGACAATGGGCCATGTAAACAAGATGATCAGCATGTCTACACAAGAGACTAATAGATGTCTAGTAAGCTAGATAAAATGATGCAAAATATGAATGACCAACATAGAAAATAATTAGAATCCATAAAAAAGTTACAAATAGAAATTAGGAGATTACAAATTTTACTGTAAGTATGGGCAGTAGAACTGATCAATGTGAAGATAGTGTCAGAACTAAAATACATGGCTGTTATGGGTGACTAAAATGAACATTTAAAAAAAATGCAGCAGCTCCTACATGATGCAGAGGGTCTTAATCTAAGATCAATTGTACTTAGCAAAGAGCACACATGGCATAAATGCATGTTTACTTAAATAATAGCAGAAAATGTTACACATGAGGGAAAAGAACTTGAATATATAAAGAAGAGAGGCACATAGAACCCTAAATAGCCACTATTAGAAAATAACCTCTGAGTCACATTGCAGTCAAAATTTGGGAAATCCAACACAAAAAGAAAATCAAGTGTTCAGAGAAAGGCAAAATATCACTTGTAAGTTTAAACACATTAAAATTACTGCTAACTTTTCACATCCTAAAAGCCACATTGATTGGAGTGAAGCATTGCAGGCAAAAAAAAAAAAACAAAAAACCTTTAGGTCAGACTGATAAATCTTGCAAAAACTATTCCAAAATTGATGGAGAACTAAGCTATTTCCATGATAAAGACCACCTAAAGAATGTATGCCAACCAACAAATTTTCCAAAACTTTGCAAAAAATTTTCAAGGATATTCTTATAAGAGACAAACCAACAATTTCAAAAAGTCTAATAGAATGCATTCACCAGGGGATAGAAGGGGGTGATGGTTAATAGTTAAGCATAAGGAAGGAGATAACAGGAAAATAATGCAAGGACAAAATAAGCCAATATCATTCAGTAATAACTCCATGAATCAAGAAACAAAATCCAATCATATGCCATATAAAAGAAATACATTTAACCAGAATAAACTCATAGTCTAAAAATCAAAGATCAGGTCATCTAGTTCTTGGTCACTGGACCATTTCACATTTGTGCACAATTCCCTATACTTTTTAAGCTGAGTTGGTCTGGAATGGTCTGTTCTATAAACAAGAAGTAAGCTGGACCATGTAACTAAGGGTATTGGTATTGTTATGAGGCTGAGAGGATGTGGGAAAAGGCCAGAAGTCATGAGAAGATGTCTTTCAGATCTTTTCCTTTCACAAAGGAAAAGACAACAGTCATACATATATGCACCAAACATCAGCATACCCAACTTTAGGAAACAAACATTAGTGGATACAAAAGATAAGTGAAAACACAATTATAATGTGAGATCTCAATATTCCACTATCACAAATAGACAGATCAAATTCTCTCTTAATTATACTCAAGTAATCAGTGGAGTACAGAAGAAATAAGACCTTCTCTAGAACTAAAAACTGCTGCCAGTACAACATACCTGAATGTATGGGACAAGATGAAAGTACTCCTAAAAGGGAAGTTCTAAACTTTGAATGTCCACATTACAAAAACAGAAATAACCTCAAATAAATAACCTCACTATCACCATAAAGCCTTAGGGAAACAAGAATAAGCCAAACCCAAAACTTGTAAAAGTAAGGAAATCATAAAGCTCACATTAGAAATCAATGAGAGTCAGATCAAAAAAATTAATGAATTGAAGAGTTGGTTTCAAAATGATAAACAAAATAGACAAACCCTTAACCAAAAAAGTAGAGAAAAATTCACATCAATATAATTAGAAATCAAAAAGTTAAAATCACAGTGGACACTGCCTAAGGCAAGATTATTAATAAATAATTTGGAGGTATGTATACCAATAAATTGGAGAGTTCAGAAAAAATTGATAAATTCTTAGACAGGAATTACCAAGAGTGAATCAAAAAGTTCTAAAAACTATGAATAATCCTACAATAGGCAATGAAATTGAAGCACTAATAAAATACCCAAATTCTACAAAAGCTTCAGGTAAGATCCAACGCCAATACTGCTGAAGCTCTTAATGAAATTGAAAGAGAAGGAACATTCACAATATCATTCCTGGAAGGCAGCAGTACCCTGATTCCAAAACCAAATAAGAATTCAACCAACAAAGAGAACTACAGCCTGATCTCTTTACTTAGTATAGATGCAAAAATCCTTAAGATACAGCAAACAGAACACAAAAAACCATTCAAAAGATTATACCTCATGGGCCAGGGGTTAAGTGCCTGCTTGGCAAATGTGAGGTCATGAGTTTGATCCCCAGCACCAAAAAGAAAACTGAAAAACAAAAGCATTCCCTAAGATTATACCTCATGACCAAATAGTCTTTAGGGATGCAAGGATGGTTCAACATATTCAAATTAAAAATGTGATACATAACATAAACAGAAGCAAATACACAAATCATATGATCATATCAATACATGTAGAAAAAAGCCTTTGACAAAACTCAACATCTTTTCATGTTATAAGCACTTCAGCAAATAGGTATTGATGGCCTCATCTGAATCTGATAAATGCCATTAATGGAAAACCTACTGTTAACATTATATCAAATGGGAAAAAATTGTGTAAGTTTTACCTCTAAAACCAAAAACAAAAGAAGGATGTCTACTACCATCAGGCCTATTTAACATGGCATTTGAAACAATAGAAAAAGCAATTAGGCAAGAAAAATAAAGGAATATGTACAAGAAAGGAAGAAGAAAAGTTACTACTTGCAAAAGAAATGAATTTCACAGAGAAGGTACAAAAATCCTAAGAAAGAATTAGGATTCTAGAATCCTAGAATTAATAATAAAATTTAACAATGTATCAGGGTACAAAATTAACACAGGAAAATCAATAGTTTTCTATACATTGTTAGAGTTATCTGGTGCAATAGAGAAGCAAAAAGTACAAATTGAAAAGAGCAGATTTATTGAGTTGAGAACATAGAAAGGAGCACACAACCCATGGCAGCTGGGCTGTCTCCTTCAACCAGGTACAGAGAGGTAGAGGGTTATATGATCTCTGATCAGAAGTGGCACATGGGGTGGATATTGATGACATGTGAGGAGCTGATTGGAATTCTCTGTGTGTGCAAATAGGAAGGGGAGTTGCAATTAGGGCTGAAGAAAAAGCAGGAAGTGGTAAGCGTTCCTGCTTTGGCCTTTGGCCACATTAGACCACCGCCATAACTATACAGTCATTTATACTAGAGCAAGAACCTTTCATACATTAGTAATGAATTCACTGAGAAAGATACTCAGATAAATAACATATTCACAATAACACCAAAAATAAATTAATTACTTTGGAATCATTCTACCTAAAGAAGTGAAGATCACTAACATGAAAACTACAGTACTCTGAAAAAGCAAATCAAAGTGGATATTGAAAAATGAATGTTTCTAAATAGGCAGAACCAATATAGTCAAAATGGTTGTATTCCAAAACTGATAGATTTGATAAAATCTCAGTAAAAATGCTAGCAGCAGTTTTCATAGAAAAGGGAAAAATGATATTAAAATTCATATAAAAAAAGAGACTGAAAACAACAAAATCAATTCTAGGTAACAAGAGGGCAATGGGAAGTCTAAAAATCCTGGACTTGAAGTTATATTTGAAAGCTGCAGTAATAAAAACAGTATGGTAGTGGCACAAAAACATACATGAGGATCAGTGAACCAGAACAGAAGATGCAGAAAGAACATTTAACCATCTGACCCTTGACAATGCATCTAATAATGTACACTGCAGAAAAGAAAATCTCTCTAATAAATGGTGTCAGGAACACTGGCCATCCACAAGCAGAACATTGACTCTACACCAATATGTATCACTATGTTCTAAACTAAAAAAATGTAGCAAGGAACTAAAATGTTAAAACAGAAATGCTCAAACTGCTGTAAGACAAAATGGTGATATTCTTGAAGTCATAGGCAAGGACTTTCTGAACACAGCCCCTGTGCAGAGGAAATAGTGTCATTAATCAACAAATAGCACCGTATCAGATAAAAAGGTCCTATACAGTGAAACAACTACCAAAGTGAAGAGAACCTTCAGAACGAAAAAAAATATTTTGCCAGCTGTTCCACAGAGATTAGTATCTAGAATATATACAGAACTCAAAAATCTTAGATGCTTCATAATAAGAGACTGAAAGGGAAAAAAAAGACCTAATGAAAACTGGACAAGTGAATTGAATAACGTCCTCACAAAAGAACTGCAAATGGTCAATGAATACATGAAAAAATGCTCAATTTTGCTGGCCACCAGAGAAATGCAAATAAAAGCAACATTAACGATTCTACCATACCCCTAAAAGAATGTCCATCATCCCTCCCCTCCAAAAAAATCAAATAGTAACAAATGTTGGTGAGGCAGTAGTGAAAAAAATCACTTCTACATTGTTGATGGGAATATAAACTAGTATAACCTCTATAAAAATAAGTATAGGGATTCCTCACAAAATAAATATATAAATTTCATTTGACCTAGTTATTCTCCTTCTACACATTTGCCCAACAGAGTTAAAGCCATCATATGTTATGGTTTGTGTTCAGATGGCTCCCCCACCCACAAGCCTCATGCAGTCATGGACATGGCCGAATCAAGCATTCGCGATTGGTTTATTGTCTAGCACTGGGATTGGTGGTGAGAGTGCTACACTTGCCCAGGGCAGAGCCAATATATGGTGTAAGGGCAGGAAGAAGGCATGTCTTTTTTTTCTTTTTTCACGGTTCTTTCTTGCTGTTTTGTAGGGGCCATGAAAGGCAGGTCTGTCATACCACCCTGCCTTGGAGCCAGCTGAGTATGTACTGAAACCTCCAAAATTGTAAGAAATAAACCTTCCCTTCCCTAATTTTGGGTGTCAGGTGTCTTGTCTCAACAAAAAGAGAAAAGTAACCAAGATAACATATTATGGTGATCCGTGCATATCCATGTTCATAGTAGCACAACTCATAATATCTAAATCTTGGAAGCAATGTATATGCCCATTAACAGATAAATAGATAAATAAAATGTGGGATTTATATACAATGACATACTGCTCTGCCATCAAGGAAGATAAACTTAAGTCATTGAAAGGAAAATGGATGCACCTTAAGACCATAATGTTAAGTGACATAAACATAAAATTTAAATGTGACATTTTTTTTGTTATCTGAGAAACCAAAATGTAAATAGCAAAATAAATGACATATACCTAGAAGTCTGGAGGTAGATGGTAAGTAAAGACTTCTCTTAAATGAGAAGGATATGAAAAGATAGAGGGAAGCAAGCAATAAGGAATGAGAAAGGAATTAAGATGCAATATATATGTATCCCAGCTCCCTACAAAGGAATGTAAACACTATGTACTGGAAACATACTAATAGAAAATAGAAAATCAAGGGAATTATTTACTTACACCTGTAATTTTTCAGGTTAGTAATACAATGGGAAAAAATGAGATGCAAAAGAGGCAGGAAGGCTTCCTACATTAGCTGTATCACTTAATTTGATGTATGACCTAGGGTACATCAGTTCACATTTCTGTCCTTCAGTCTCCTGCTTATAAAATGGATATACTATGCACCCTCTTAAATGAATTTTTTGAGATACAAAAGAACTGTAGCAAATAAATGTTAGTGTAGATAATATAAAAATATGCTGAATTTTTCTCTGTATATACATGCTCCTAGCACCCTATTAGTCTTTTCCAGTTTAAAGTTTTCTTATTTCTTCAATTATTTTCCCCTTTCTTGAGAGATTCAATTTTTCAAAAATTTTCTTAATGTTGATGGTCCCACAGCTGCATGACCCATGGTAAGTAAAGACTCCTCAGCTAAGAAGATAAAAATCTTGTCTAAATATTATGCCAGTAAGATGATGAGGGAAAATGTTAATGAATTCACATTCTACCCACTCCAAGAGAAGAAGCCCAACATCTGATGAGTCAAAGTTTATGACACTGATTCACTGATACTCAGTAGCCACAGGTCACTGTGCTCAAGGCCATATATTCGGTTTGGCATTTTACTGCTTCTCACCTGCAATGTTTGAACCTGAATAATATGATGTGTGGCAGATGAGAAGGTTAAACTCTAGCATCCAACTCAGGTTTACCTGTTTTCTGCAGTGGAGCTGAGAGAAGAGGCAGGTAACTAGGCTCAGCCCCAAATAATAAGAAAATGGACTTCTGAAGTTCAATTGCTATTTTCCCCTTTGTAAACAATTCCTTTAGATATGTGTAGTTGGAAGAAAATTGTAGTGATGGTAAACTTTTTTAGAGCTTTCAGTGATAATAAACAGACTGCTGCACCAGGCATAGCATACATCTGCCACCTCTGGAGGAAGGAATGAAAAGATAGTATAAGATGTTCTTATGGCCTTAAACCAAGTTTCAATAAACACATTTTTATTTCTGATTGCTCCAGCATTCCTGAGTTAACAATAACCTATACGTATCAACTCCTGCCTCTATTTTTACTCCCTATGATAGGCTAACTAATGATCTACAAGGATGTCTTTATCTCAATCTTGTGTGCTAAACTGTATGCTAACAAGGACTTTGCAAATGTGATTAGTTTAAGAATTTTGATTACCGTGACTACAACATCCATGGTCCAGAAGGTTTCACTTGTAGGATCATTTGACCTCTATCTTTTTCCCTTCCCTAGGGTCAGAAGATGTCATGAAACATATAGAGGCCTTAACTAACTATACTCAGGGGGACTTAAATGACACAGCAGCTGGTACTTTCTCCTAAATGAAGAAGTAAAATTAATAAGCAGGCTGTCTTCCAAAATTGGATGGCATCAGACATTCTAACAGCAGCATGGGGGTGGAGGGAAATGGCCCAATTGTAAAAACTGAATGTTGTGTATATATCCTAATATCTCAGTAGCTGTTCAAGGTATTAGATGACAAATCAATGACATGTCAAACACTAAAATTCCCTGGACCTTATCCTTATCTTCCTTAGGATGCCATTACTAGCTTATCTTGGTGAAAATCTTTGGTAACTGTACTCATAATTATCCTGTTGATTCTATTATTTGGCCCATGCATACTTAAGTTTTTGTTTATTTGTTTTTGGTTTTGTTTCCTCCAGACTTAAAGCTGTACACCTACCCAAGATAAAAATGCCTGGTGTCTATTCAGGGCATTTAGATAGACCCACTATAGAGTATCTCTGACTGTTGGTCAAAAACTACAACCCTCTTCAGCCTGAACAAGCCCATTATTCTCTCATGGCAGCTTGGGGTATTTCTTCAGAGGGAGGAATGTTATAGGCATATAAGTTAGATAGAAAATTATTGGCAGTCATACAAGGCTAGGCCCTCAAAGGAGCCAGTGCAGAAGTCCAGACATCTTTCAACTGTGGGGCAGACAGCAACCTCTCTCTTTAGGACAAAACTTAAAGAAAAAAAATTTAAAAAATGCAATCATACTCTAAGGATAAACATCAGGATTTGATACTCTAAATAGGTATCAATCACCCTGAGGAAGCCAGAAGAAGTGGTAACCCAACCCCCTATAGGCAAATGCCCTCTTGCCTCTGCCCTCTGTATTTATGCCCTCTTGCTTCATGACTCCTCCATTTGATCTTGATTTAATCAATTTTACCTGAGCAATTGTACTCATAATCCTATTGATTGACCACAGTTCTGTCTCAGCTCATGCCCATCTTGTGATTTCACATTTTTTCCCACCTTCAACCCACTTCACCTTGTGGTTTTGCTCTATAACATTCCTAGAAAAGCAAGGTCTTTGGCAACTCACTCAGGACTCCTTATTTTTCTCTCTCTCAGATAGAACTTTTCTTTCCCTCAATAAATATATTCTGCTCTAAAAACAAACTAAACAATTTTGAGATGGAAACATTATCTTAAATAATCCTTTAAGATGGAGGCAAGATTGTCAGACTCAGAGAGAAAAGATGTACAAATGAAAGTCAAAATTAGAGTACACTCATGGTACTGAAAATTGAGGAAAGGAACACAAGACAGGGAATGCAGTTGGCCTCCAGAAGTTGGAAGAGTCATGAAAGTGGATTCTTCAAACCTCCAAAAGAAGCTGACCTGGCCAACACCTTGACTGTCCACGCACTGAATCTGATTATGGATTTCTGTCATCTAGAACTGTTTGAGATTACTGTGCAGTTTTAATCCACAGAGTTTGCAGATACTTGTCATAGCTTCAATGTGAAACTAACATGCTGTTATGTCACTTGTCATAGCTTCAATGTAAAACTAACATGCTGTGTTCTCCAAAAACAAAACATAGGAAGCAACTTTGATTTTCTCACCTGTGCCATTTCCTTGAGGTACGCATCAATAAAGTCTCTTGTCTCGTCAGGATTCCAGTCTCTCTTGTGATTTTCAATCACATGAGAAACAAATGATTTTAGTTTGTCCCAGTCTCTGAAGAGAGTTTGATGAGATCCAGGAAGGAATTCCATTATCCGTGGAAAGAAAGTGTAGATCTAATTGAAAGACACAAAATAATAGTGGAGACAACACAGTGTTGCTTTTTCACTTTTCATGATAGTGTTCTCCTTCCATCTGTTTTATTTGCTCACACTTACAATTTAGTGTCACCTTGGACTCCTCTGTCTCCCATCTCTCTTACAGGAATTTCAACTCTCCATCCAACACATTCTGTACTTCAGACCATTTCTCACTGGCCTGCACATGCTTGCCATACTACCTGGATGCTGACAATGTTTTAATGGTTTCCTGAATCTTCTCTTTTAAACAATTCCTAGCCTACTCTCCCATACAATTGCCAGAGGGATCCTTAAACATTTTGATCACATGGTTTTCTTCTTTGGTTATCAATTGTCCAACTGCTTTTCATTATACTTAAGACAAAAGTCACTCCTTGGGCCTATGAGCCCTACAGAACTGGTACCTACAGTTTGGTTACTTGCTTTCTCTCTCCCTATCTCTGACTGCACAGTCCAGTCACAGAGACTTCCATGGTCACCTCATTATGTTACTCATTGAAGCCTTGCAGTTGCTCTTACCTTTGGTTAGAAAGCTCTTCCTCTGAAATTTGTATCACCCCCAGGCCCTCAGTTCATGTAGGTGTTCCTCAAATGTCATTCTCGAGCTCTTTCTTGAGGACCCTCTAAACATCTTTTAAGCCTTTATTCCTTTATCCTGCTTTATTTTCCTTCATGGAAATATCACTAATTGTGTGTGTGTGTGTATACTCACATGTGCCCATTGATTGTAGTATGGTGCAGTCTCTATTAGGGTAAGACTTGGTATTTTGTACAGAAATAAATTACTGGTGAGATAAACATGCAGTGGAAAGTATACAGAAGAATATAATGCCAATATCTGGACTCCAAATGAGACAGACATGACTGTGACTATTCTGCTACTTTCTAGTTATAATAGATTGGTAATAGTTTTAATAATAATAATAATTTACTTTTTGATCCTTTATTTAAATAGCTTCCAGTTAAGGGATGCATCTTTGGATGAAGTTGCAGGGTGACTCTGGAGAACCTTTGTTTCATTTTTATGGGATTGTTGTACCAACTGTCAGAGACAAAGTGTGCACAATCACCCATAGTCTAGTACACATGAGGACTCCAAGAAATGTTTATTAGGCCCATCCTATCACTCCTTTTATTTCCCTCCCAGAAATTTCTTTTTCCCTAGGCATCCACTAAACTCTCCTAATGTTCTAGCTCTTTCTTAATAGCAGAAAAGCAAACAGAACTGTTGGACTGGGGACTTCCATGACTAGGAGTGAAAACAAAGAACACAAAGCAACTATGACAATAATTAAGATGTTTCACATTTATTATGACCTTTCTATTTGCCAGGAGTCATCCTAACCCAGCAATCAGTTTACTGTAATGGATCATGAAGCTCCAGGAAGAGCTACTTGTCAGGAACCAACACAAGCAGTTTTTGAATATTTACCTTTTTTTTTATATTTACCTTGTCATGTCTACATACATATGCAAGACAAGCGGAACATGACCATGTGAACACTTGCACAGGTATGTTCATGACAACTTGATTCATAACATTCAATACCTAGAAACAACTCAAATGTCCAGCAATAAAATATTGATTAACCAGTGCAGCATATTCATATGATGGAATGTTGTATTTATGTAAAAAAAATTACAGATGAATCTCAAAAAACCTGCTGAATATGAAACTGCATACAAAATAATGCCTCTGAGGGTGAAAAGATAAGCGTGTGTAGGATAGAACATGGAGAGAAGAGACTTGAGGTTGAGAACAATACTGTTTTTCTGTTAAAAAGACCAGTATAGATGCAGGTCATATAAAATTCTATAGTTTATGTAAATAATAGAAGTTTTCTTGTATATAGTAAATATTTAATAGTTAAGAATGTTGTCTATACATGGTGGTCACACCTGTAAGGCCAGCATTCAGGAGGCTTAGACAAGAGAATCATTGCAAGTTCATGGTCAGTCTGGGCTATCTATTGAGTTCAAAATCAGTCTGGACTACATAGCAAGATCTTGTCTGAAAAAAAAGAAAAAGTGACCAAAGAAAGAAAGAAAATACTAAAGTTGGGCAGCAAAATGTAGCTTAGTGGTAAAATTGCCTATCTACTATGACTTAGACTCTGGGTTCAATGATCTATTCCAAAAGAAAAAGAAGGAAAAGAGAAAGAAGAGAATAACTAAATCCAACAGATTCTAAGTCATTTTTGTTAAATTCAGTGTTAAATTTTTGTACTTTTGGTTCAAACAGCAAGAAAACCAAAAGGAAGAACACATTTGAGTCTGACATCAGTCCAATACTCCCACACAAACTGCAGGAAGAGAAGTGCTTACTTGGCACAGAGGTGATGCTTCCAAATGGGTAACCTCATCCAATAAGCTCAGCAGCTCCTGAAATTGACTGTCCTGGTAGTCAAAGCGTTCCCCAAAGATTATAGAGCAAATTATATTGGAAACTGCATTGTTGATCTTGAAGTGAGGATTAAAAGGCTGTCCTAGAGATGGAGAAAGGAAGAGATGGGTCTTTCAATAATCACTGGCTTGTCTCTATTTTCTACAGAAATTGTGCTCTATATACCTACCAGAAGATCAGATTTGAAGTTTCTAACTACAGCATCTAAGGTATGATAAGGCCTTGTTCAATGTCATAGTAATTAAATTTGTGATCATTATTTAAATTTAGTAACATATGTAATGCATGTATAACTGTGTTCTCCTTGAGGGCAGCATCAGTGGAAGGTGGTCACTACTCTATTCCAGTGCCTAGCACAGTGCTGAGCATAGGGATTCAATTTAGTTTCTTAATAACTGTCTGTTCAATGAATGGATGGTATGAATGACCCATACCTGAATTGTAAAATGCTCACCGTTCTCCTCTGCTATGACCTCAGCAAGGTGGTGGGCTTCCTCCTGGATGCGTTCCTCTAAGCTCTTCTTTCCTAAACCAAAGTTCCTTAGTGTTGTTAGGGTAAACCTTCTTTGCTCCTTCCATATTTGGCCACTAGACATAATTAGTCCTGTGAAAAGAAAGCCAACATTATGGTATTCTGATAATATCATGCAAACACCTGCTAATTGTATAGACATGTGGATCAGATAAAATGGAGTAAGGACATTACTACTCTTGAAATGTATTCAGAAACATACTTTCAGAGCAATGAAAAATTCTAACATTTACTGGCTAACATTTACTAGCTGCTCACACTTTAGTATTTTCATGTGTATTGTATTCTGGTGCTCACAGAGACAACACAGGGTAGTTTCAGCCTATTTCACTGATGAGAAATCTAAGGAACTAGGAATAAAGGATAATATGAATGTTTCAAGGAAACACAATTCATAAGAAGATGTTCAAATTCCAGTCTTCCTGTATACAAACCCCATGCTTTGAATAGAAGTCAGATAAGTTGGTTAAGTTTTAATGTTAAACTGAAGATCAGTAATGCAGACATGGTGTAGCCAAGGCCCACAGACATGAGAAGGCCTATCTAGATTGGGCATTAAAAGATAAGGATTGATTCAAGAAAGCAAGAAGGAATGAATATTCCATCAGAAATAACAACATAGGCAAAGTGCAGAACACCTTATTGTGTTTGTTTTGGCTTCACTTTTTGTGTTTCACTTTTTGTGAAAGTGTTTTGCTATGTGATACAGGTTAGCCTGGAACTCACTTTGTAGTCCAGATGGCTCTTGAACTCCCAGCCATCTTGCCTCATCTTCCTGAGTTCTAGGATTACAAGCATGAGCTATCATGCCTGGCTTCATACTTCTTGTTTGAATAACACTTTTCCAGTAGAGGTCAGGGTAGCAGACACGCATATTTTCCTTAAATTTCTGCGAGCAATTTATCACATTATTTTGCAGTTTATTTTCTTTTATGAGATCTTAATGATCAGGTCTCCAGCCTCCTTTCTTCTCATCCCATATTTGCATTGAAAATCTTATCAATTTCTGTAACTTTGAAAAATAACTACTGCTAGTCATCATCTGTTTCTGTCCCTGAACTCTATATCCATGCTATGAATAGTTCATGCTTGTCTTTGCCAATTTAAATTAGTGCAAACTTGGCACATTTATGCTTAAATTCTTAACTTTATCTATAATACTCCCAACAAAAGCCAAACCTACCCAAATACCTTCTTCTCCTCTTTCCATCAGGTACCTGTGTGAGAAGCATCTTAACGCCTCATTGCCCCTACATTGAAGTCATTGTGTCTTATTGAATTTAGCTAATGATTACCTGGAATTCATGTAATGTCACCATTACCATTCTTCCTTAACATAGTGTCATTTCTTCCCTCCTGCCTCTTCTAATTATCATTTTCTATAAGCTAAAACCTACAAAAGCCTCTTGCTATTTCAATTGTATTCTTCTCATGCCATAATAATGGATCTTAATAATGTACTGTGTATGATTTTTTTTCTTGTAAAATCATTCAAGAGTGTACACTGTCCTGAGGATAAAAACTGATGTCCTTAACAAGAACTTGCATGATCTATTCCTAGCCAGGCAGTTTAAAGTCCATTTAATTATCTTGTTTACAATCCTGAGCTTGCATCATTGAATATCTTTTATTTCCCCAAGTTCTTTATTCTTATTCTTATGTCAGGTACTCTGCTTATTATATTTATCTTGACTGAGTACATTATTTCAATTTACAAAATAAATTGTCTTTACTCATATCAATTTTCCCTGAATTCCAGGACTATATTCAATCTTCCATTAAGTGTCTCTTGGACTTATCTGTTTTTTATTATTGGCGTTCATGTATACTGTACTTCTCTCTCAATAGAATGACTGTCACAAAGGACATGTATACTAATCTCTTATCATTCTTCTATCATTGACTCCTAGCACCAGGCTTTCCACAGTAGTAAATGCATGTAGAATTAACTCATGGACTATTTTAAAGAACAATTTGAAGCATCTGGAAAAAATGCTTTGATGGTTTAATAGACTGTTTTGATTTGAAATTTTTAATACTTAAGTTTACTTAATGATAATTTTGATTATCCATGCCAGCCTGTTCTAACATGGGTTAAGCTGTCAGATATATTGTGTGATATGGCCTTAAAGGTACAGCATAAAAAACTAGTGACAAGTAGAGGGAGCAGCAGAGTGAAACAGAATCACACCCATTTTCCTAATGAATGAGATTTGGAATGGGAAATGCATTGCCTCCTCCTGTGATGTGAATGCTCATATGGTCACTTTATCATTCACCCATTCAGAGTGAGTCCTGTGGGATATGTGGGTTCTTCCAGATCCCCATCAAAGCTGCTGCTCTCAAGCTCTCTGAGGAGGTGCTCCAGTCAGGAAACACAAGCACCCAGTTTCCTCTAATGAATAAAATTTCATAATGTGGTTGGTTTGGAGCAGCTTAGGAAAATTACAGACACAGAGATACTTTACCATACCATGCATGTTTCTAACATGCTTTCTATAGTCAAGAAACTTACCATTTTTACCAAATACACGTTCTCGAATAGGGGTCAGAGGACGATTCATAAAGTTCTGGCTCGTGTGGGTAAGGACTTCTCTGATTAAAGGCAATCCAGTTACAAGCACTACAGGGATGTCAGCCAAGTCCATACTAAGAAGGTTGCCATATTTCTTCACATACTAAAAAAAACAGTAAAATTGTCACAGTTGAATATATATATGTTTATGGATGGAGGGTAAGTATATAAAAAGGGCTTATCATGAAGGGATTCTGGGTTGGTGTGAGGAATAGCCGCACCTTAGCTCCGAGGAACATATTTCTCAATTATTTCCCTTCTCTCAATCAAGGCAAATTAAATACACTTCAGGATTGAATACATTTAAAATATATTCTTTCCACCCCTCCCTTGAGCCAGTGACATTCATGGGCTGGGAGGAGAACCAAGAAGCCAATGCACCCCTCTCATAAGCCAACTGGCATGTGGGTTGGGAGATGAGAGGAGTACACTCCCTTCCCCTAAGCAACCAGCTGGTTTGGAGGAACACAGACTGAGATGATAGTATCTGAAGTTCAAAAGCAACTTAATGCTTGTGTTGTCTGATTGACTTTGCACACCTAAAGCCAGTAGTCTGAGTATCTATTTAGAGGATAACAATATACAATATAGCAATTATGGGTATTTTCTTCTGTATTGTTTTTGAAATCCAAGATTTTTCTCACTGTTTTGTTTGGTTTGATTTTATTGTTTTGTTTTATTCCCTTCAAAGTAAAACAAAATAAAAATGTTTTCATATCTTTAATATATGAATTGAGTGTGCATCTACTCTAGAGGCACCATCAGGATACAACTGTCATAAAAAATACTGTCTCTAAACTGACATTTCTTAGAATGTAGTGAAGATAGAAAATTCACCACATCTGGCCTGTTGAAGAAGGATGAGATGTGTTTATTCTATTGTAGTAAGGACAGATTTCCCAGAGAAGCACCCTGAAAAGGATACCTCTTTCCCAGGTCATGCTAGGTACTGGGACGTGTGCTCACTGTAACGGTAGAGGCAGGATTCAAGGAGTCCCTCTAGCTCTAATGTTACATGAGATCTTGGCTCTGTATTTTACTAGTGATGAACTCTTGGAGAAGATACCTCACTTTCTGAGCCTTAGCTCCTCAGCTGTAAAAGAGAAAATCGCTTCTCTCTCAAAGCATTCTGTAGAGAAGAATGAGACCAGCAAAGCGAAAATCATTTTCATCTCTGGTTCCAGGTATTCAGCCATTCAGCCAGTCTCTGAGGAAGGAATAAGCTCTGTGAGGAAAGGAATGTAGATGCTGACTCGTGCCAGTGAGCACAAGAGCATACCAGTGTGCAGAAAGAACACTCATTATCACTGACAGCCCTGTTTCCTGGAGGCTGAGTCAGGCACCTTTCATGATTTATAATCTCATAAGCACCCTATTGTCATAACAATGTTTATTTTTCAGGCAAAAATGGAATTGTAGCTGAAACAATAAACCCACAGTGACAAAGCTATCAAATGAGGAAATTTTTCAGACATTATGTAAGATTTGAGGACAAAGATGTGAACTTGAGATGGAAAACTTTGTTCTACCCCAGCAGCTAGTGTTCACAGAAACGCAGAAGCTGAACTCAAACCCTCCATTTTTTTTGACAGAGTCCTGCATTAGTCTACTTTCATCTCTAGCACAGTCTGTTCTAACTTGCTATAAGGGCAGAGACAAGTACTTTTTTTCTAAGAAATACCAAGAAAAAAAACCATTTCATCTAAATGAATTCCTGGATTATCTTTTTCAAATTTGCAAGAAGGATTCCTTGAATAATTTAGAATATTCAACACTGATGATAATTTTGGAACAACTTAAAATCTCTTACTATTTTTAAATGATGCCTAGGTGGTGATATATACAAATTAGAATATCAACTTGTACTTGGGAGGCATTAGCATTACAATACTATTCACTGAAATCAACTGCCTGCCCATGTGGTTTTGTGGTTTGACAGGTACACCAAAAATTTTAATATATTATCAACAATGTAAAAGTGCTTAAGTCAAATGAGTCCTTGAATCCCTAGCATTGATTATAACAATTCTTAAATTCACTCAGATTTTGTTGTTGTTGGTGGTGGTGTTAACAGGGTTACCCCCCCCCCCAATTATTCACATGGATTAAATGACCCAGTGGCATTTGAGAAAACTTATATGGCAGAACAAGGCATCCTGGGAGTAACTTGATATTCAATAACTTATTTTATCCTTATTTTATACAACAGTGATGGCAAACTATTTAGAGCCTGCAATCCCAAACTGCAACCCAAAACCCACTTATTTATCACAAAATGACACCACTGCAATTAAAACTGAATCTCGGCTGCTGAGGTGATGCTGGACTTGGCTCCCATGCTGCCATACAGGGTTCTGCATGCCCGGTGTGGCATATGTACTGTACGTTCACTGCCATTGCTATAAAGTATTCTCAGTCTTCAGAAAAAGAAGCACAGAACTAGTGGTTAGGGTTATTTCTAACACACTCTGTAGTTCTTATTCTTCAGTGAAACTATAAATACATTTCCCTTTGTTCTTTGGAGTGAAGGAGCTGCCTACATATTAGTTGGTTGTATGACTTCTGTAAGGCTTGAGTGGTTCCTGCCTCTCCCAGCCCCAACCTGCTTGCCAGCAGAGACATTACAGTCTTAGCAAGGAACCCAGCTCAGGCCCACAGCTGTCCTAGGCAAGCACAGGATGTCATAAACAAGATTGATATAGGACAAGGAATTTTGCAAGTCCTGGGACATCTGAGGACATCCAAAAATTTACACTGGACACTTCAAAGATTTTGTGTTGTGAGGTACAAGACAGCCAGAGAATTGTGACTATGGGTGTTTATTAAAATTTTCCCACCTAATGTTTCCTGTCTTCCTTCAATCCTTATATAAAGGACACTATTCTCTTTGTTCCTTTTTGCCTTCTGTCTGCTTGCATTTGGCACAATAAATTTCATGCCATGGTGCCTTTACACAAGCCTTGTAGTCTCAGCTGGTCTCTACCCCATGTGCCCTGCATTACAACTTCCTCATCAAAAATCTCATTTCCCAGTCTCTCCAGGTGTGGGTAAAAAGACCTTGGGAGTCACAGCTTTAATGAAAGCTGCTTTCTCACCACCTGAAATAGGACATGGGTTATGCTGTCTGTGAAGAGAGGCTTGGTGGGATCCCAAGATCTACGCAGCACGGCCACTCAAGACCTCATAGGTAGAACTTCTTAAGGTCCCCAGGAAATGTGGATGGCATAAAAGCGAAGGACACCACAAGTATCCCACTACTGCAACTCTGTGCAGTAGCCACCCTGAGTCTCCAGGACACCAGGTCTATTTTTATTTTTCTTTTTTCTCTTCTATTTAGTACAAATTTGCTCTGTAAACTAGTTTCTCCTTCACCTCCACTTTTCAAATAAGCTTATCATCATTTTTGGCTTATCTCATTCAATTCTTTGTTTAAGGTGAAGACCTGGAGCACATTTCATTGGTGAGCCTTTTCTAAACAAAATATCTAAAAATATTTTGGCATAGCCATCCAGGAGAGGAGCAAACCTAATGTACCAAGAGACAAAAGTAAGGTCTATGTTGAGTGTATTTATCTTTTTTCCAAGAGATTTTTTTTCTCCTTCTTTCCTTCACTCTATCTCCTATGTTGGGAATTTAAGGTACTATTCTCATGGGGCCATAGAGGGACATCCTAGCCCTGCCGTGGGAACGAGGGTAGGGAATGTAGGCTTTTGTTTCTCTTTTTAGCCTCGTGCATCCATTCTGTGAGTAGGCCTTGTCCATGTGTTTGTTTGCTGTATTTTGCTACCCTTTTTGGAAATTGCCTTAGTTTCCACTTATCCTGATTTGTAAATTGGCTTTCTATTTGTAAGTCTCCAAACTGGTCTTACTCTCCCAGCAGAGGCACTACTTCCTTGGAATCTTTCCACCTCATGTCCCCTGCCTTCTCTCTAAGCCTGTAAAAGGGACATACTTCTCTTTGTTTGGGGCAGAAGGTCTTAGCTGGTTCTTATCAGGCACAATCAATTCCATGCCACATCGCCTTTACACAAGCCTGGTGGTCTCTGCCGCTTTTTTACTTTACACTATTTGGTTGTGCTTTATTCCAGGTACAGCCATATCTCTCTGCCATGTGGCCAGCTGCCATCTTGTCTTTTATCATGACTATTGCATGGGTTTGTATCATCAATTGCTGCCATTTTTTCCCTATGTCTTTTTCTTTTGTTCTAGTTTGGTTTTTAAGTTAAGGGTCTGATTTTAGAGAGCATATAAGTTTATGGAGAACAAGAAAGAAGAACCTCCTTCATCCTTCATTCATAAAAACATTGCATGGGGCCTATTTAAGAACTCTTGCTACCTGAGATACAGAAAAATAGGGTGGTGATGGGAGGAGCAGGTGCCAGGTTTAAACTTCAGTTTCTAACTATTCCCTGCAAGTATAGCCATAAAGACATTTTACCACTTCCTGACAAGAATGGATGCAAGAAAATAAAACTTTCCCTCATTTAAAAGGCCCAAGGCTTTTAGGTTTGGACCAAGCACCGGGAAAGCAGAGCAGAGCTGGGTTAGTTTTGAGTGCTATCACAAAAGCATTGCCCACCCCATGTGGGCATTCCTTGGAAGCAACAAACAGTGCCAGGGATTAGGCCATTCATCAAACAGTGAAGTACATATGGGTTTTAGCCTTCAGGGCATGCTAAGCCTTGTGTAAATACAGGTAAGTTAAAGACCTAGGACTAACTGCCTGAGCAGAACAGCATTTAACACCTTTTAAAATCTAGTTAAACTATGAGTATACAAAACCAGAGCCAGCCCCATTCTATTTTTTTAATCTTAACTATTTTTATGTACATGTACATATATATGTTTTTCCTTCCAGCTCCTCACACTAATGAAACCATACAATGTTTACATGTGTCTTATTTATCTCACTAATGTATATGTTCTCAAGTTGCACCCATTTACCTATAAAAGGCTCCATCCAGTTTGTCCTTCTTTATGGCTGAGCAGTACACCTTTGTGTAAAAATACCACATCTTGTTTTATCTATTCTCAGTCAATGGGCATTTAGGTTGTTTCCAAGATCTGGCTATTACAAACTGTGCTTCTATAAACATGGGTCACATACATCACTATGATATGATGTTTTTAATTATTTTGGGAAGATACTCAGCAGGAGAATAGCTGGGTTGAATGGTATCCCTGGTCCTACTTTTTTGAGGAATCTCCACACTGATTTCCACAGTGGTTGCACCAGTCTACATTCCCATCAACAGTAGAGAAGGATTCCTTTTTCCCCAAAGTCAAACCAGCAATTTTTTTCAGCATTTGTTATTGCTTGATTTGTTGATAGTAACCATTCTTTCTAGGGTGAAGTGGAATCTCCGTGTTGTTTTAATTTGTGTCTCTCGAATGACCAGTGATGTTGAACATTTTTTCACATATTTATTTGCTGTTTGTATTTCTTCATCTGAGAAGTGTGTATTCATCTCAGATACCCATTTTGGATTGGGTCTTTAAATCTGGGAGGATTGATTTTTTTTTAGTCCTTTATATATTCTCAGTAGTAATCCTTTGTCTCAGGAACAACTGCCAACCCCATTCTGAGGAGTAAATGCAAGAGATGTTTTCCCCGTATTGTCTAAGGAAAGCCATTTGAATGGTTCTACTGGGTGCTTAAGGCAGCTTTGCTTGGGAAATTCTGCCCATACTCTATAGAAGCTAAAGGACTAAGTAAGTCCAAAAGGTAGCTTTGGCCCCCTTTCTTTCTCATGAGTTCACAGATCCTAATATGGAGACAAAAACCCTCAGGTGTCTTTCTTCTCTTCTTCTGTGTTTTGATACCAGTACCACCCTAAGGTTTGGACAGAGACACCTATTTAATCTGGGTGGGAGTCTCACAGGGGCACCTCATGGATTCATGGGTCTTCTTCTGCATAGGATGCAACCTTAAGAAGGGTAGACCTAGTAGTCTCCTCCTCTCTGTATCCCCAAAAGAAGCAAATAGGAAATGTCTTAGATCTTCCCAGTGTTGCAGGAAAATTCCCAAGTTAAACCAAACTGAAAGGAAGACTTTGTACACTGAGAAGATAAGAAGGGATCATTTAATCTTTACTATGATGGACTGTTGAATCTCCATGCCAGGGGACTAGTGTTAGATAGTTCCTCAAAGGCAAAAGCCCTGAATTTACAAAGAGTTTAGTTTATGTAGAATTTAGGAGTAGGAGGTATAAAGGAAGTGACATAACATTACATAATTGGTTACATGCATTGAGTCATATATTAATAGGCAGGCTAATCTTGAATAGGTTTGTTGAAAATAAGGAAGTGTTTATCTGATATAGAAACACTCTGGGAACAAGGGGAAGGGGCACTTACATACTGAACATAGTTAAAAACATTACCATAATATAGAAACATTCTGGGTAGGAAGTCCTTTCACAGTGAACATAGTTAAAGGCATTATCATAATATAGAGGGGGGCCTTTACAGAGTGACCAAAATTAAAGGTGTCCTTGACTAGCCCTGGGTGCCTAAGGCACAAACAATTACTCTAATTCAGTGTTCATTGAAGATATGCAGCTGGGCTTTTGACACTGTCAAGTTCAATTGAATTCAGCAGAAGCAGCAGAACAGAAACTTGGTCAGATACCTCTAAGTGATAATTAAATGCCTATAAGTTTGCTATTTTATAAATGTTTTCCTATATTTTAATTGTTACACAACACCACCACACAGACTCAACCAACTTTGTCAGTAGACAATATCCTTGATGAGTGGGAAAGGTTTGATCCTAACAATTTAAGAGAAGAAAAGTTTATCTACTATTGCAACACTATTGGATCCATTATAAACTGGGAAGAGGCAAAAGAAGAATACAGGATGGTACTTTAAACAATGAGACTGACGTGACAGCGTTTCTGCTCAGAACATATAAGGTTAAGTGAAATGCCTTAAGTTCAGGCCTTTGGGACTCTTCATCAAAAGAATGCCCAGAAACTCTGGCACTTAGTGGGGACCCTGTGAAGGAGAAGAAAGAAAGATGAGGCTGCCCTGAGATCCCCTTTTGTACCTCATAGGGATCTCAGTCTCACTGGTCTATTTAAGGAAAATAATCACGCTGGAAGGTGTGCTCAACTCCTCCTTACAATCCCCACACCAATAAATCAGTCCATCCCCTCCAAGTCTCCAGGAGACTCCATTACAGTCTAGTGCCCCTGAGGAAATTATTGTTCCTCCGCCCCCTCATTATGCTTTTCAGACAGCTTTAAGCCCTGTAGATGGAACCTAAAATGGTGCATTTGACTACTCCAATTCACTATATATCTTGCCCCTAAGAGAGGTTCCAGGGTAGAACAGATTACTTGAATGCAGGTCCCCTTTCCAATTGTAGATGTCTACCAATGCAAACAGTTTTACAAGGGACTAGGATTTATGCAGATGAACAGTTTAATTTGAAAATGAAGGGAAATCATCCTGGGGGAGCTGATCTCTTTTCAGTAGAGGTTATAGTACTCAGCATGGAATCCAGTTGCCTTTCAGAACTGATTAGCAGAAGTGTTTTGCAAGTTTACTAATGTAGGTACATCTTCCAGAGAGGAAGAAATACATCATTTCATGATTTCATTTCATGAAATGAGACATCAGTTCATTTATCAAACAACATTAGATATACAGCATAAGCTACAAAATCTTCAGATGAGGCCACAAGCACCTATGGCTCAATTGTTGGACATGGCTTTTTCTGTGTTTGACAATCAGGACCCAGAAGAGAAACAAAGAAGAGTAACTAAAATTACAGCTGGTGCTATTGGTAATACTTTAAACCCATTGAGGTTATTAAGGACAAACCCAGGCACAACTTGAAAGACTCTCTTTCAAGTGTAAGAGGACTGGACACTGGACACAAAATGACACCAAGCCTCTACCTGGGCCCTGCACTGTATGTGAGGCAGCTGATGCACCTGATCTGTGGCACTGGAGGTAGTCCATCCAGAACCCTCATTTCCTCTTCTTATGACTGAAGAGGCCCCGGGGAACCTGCAATGCACCATCCATGAACATCATCATCTCCTTTTAGATGTCATGGATGAGCCAGTTCAACTCTTATTGATACAGAGGCAGCTCATTCTGTTTTGATTTCCTTTGCTGGAAAACTCTCCTCCAAGTCTACAGCCATATCTGGCATTGAGGAAACCATTCCTCTGACATGTCACATTCAAGGTCAAATGTTTAACCATGAATTACTGACTGCTCCACACTGTCCTACTCCATTGCTAGGATAAGATTCTCACATTCTTGCTAAGACCAAAATGGATTTTACATCCTGGAACTACATTAGGTCTGCTTGACCAATTTAGCCAATAGGCAAATCTTGCTGTATGGAATAAGGGAATGCCTAGTAGGGCCAATTTAGCCATGCCAGTAGGTATAGGAATAAAGAACCCAGCCAGTTTACTAACTCAATGCAGAATCTAATCAAAGGAGAGTCATATAGAGGTCTCCAATCTACCATAGATAAGTTTCTCAAATATGGACTTCTGAAGTCTGGTCAGTCTCCTTGCAATACTCTCATTCTTCCTGAGATAAAGCCCTCAGGAGAATATAGGATGGCACAAGATATTGGCATCATGAACAACAATGTCATTGCACCCCATCCTCAAGCGGCAGATATGTATACAATTCTCTCCCATATTCCAGGGGATGCTAATTGCTTCTCAGTATTAGATTTAAAAGACACATTCTTCCCTATTCTCCTACATCCTGCCTGTGTGCCTTTCAATGGGATTTTCCCATTACACGAGAAAAACAGCAAATTACTTGGATAGTTCTCCCACAGAGGTTTTGAGAGAGCCCTCATCTTTTTTTTTTTCCTCAGCAAATGAGAAAGTCTTAAGGAAACTAAAGCTAGGACAAAGAACCACTATACAATATATAGATGATTTTCTAGTTTTCAGCCCATCTCAGGATTATCTAACCATAACAACTCTTATCTTTCTAGCTAAGAAGGGATATAAAGTATCCAAAGAAAAGTCTCAGATATCTCTCCAATAAATTCAATATCTGGGATATATTCTTACACTTGATGAATTACAGTTGTCTAGGGACTGGATCCAAGCCATCCCTGGTCTTTAGCCTCCTGTCACCAAACAACGGCTTTGTTCCTTCCTATAAATGGAAGGCTTTTGTAGTATCTGACTACCTGATTTCAGACTAATGGCAACGTCTTTATATGAGGCAGTAAAAGGCCCAGAGTCTGTGCCCTGAGAATAAAGAAAAGCGACTGATAATGCCTTTAGGAAAATAAAATATGCCCTTACTTAGTCTCCAGCACAGGGAATACCTGATTTGAGAAAACCATTCTTTCTCTATGTATCAGAAAGACAGGAACTGTTCTGTGGATTGTCTTAGTTACTTTTCTCACTGAACTCAAAGTTAAAGGAGGAAAGGTTTATTGTAACTCACAGTTTGTAGAGGCTTCAGTTTATATTTGGTTGGCTCCCAGGCAAGGTGGCTTCACAAAGGAGAAACAGCCTATGGCATGGAAAGGCAAACAGAAGGCAGCAAACAGCAAGCAACAAGCAGCAACTCTTTTTCTGTCCCTTATATCTGATCCAAAATAGCACCTTTATGGCAGGTAGCACCCAAGGTGAGGCAGCTTTGATCCATGAAGCAATCCAAGCATCATACATTGTATCCCAGCATCACATACCCTAGATCCAGCCACCTCTAGCCATCCTGTCTGAGAGCAGTAGTAGCAACAGCTGTACTAACAGAAGAAGCTGGAAAGTTAACTTTGGAACAGAGACTAGAAGTCTTGACTCCCCATTAGGTCAGTTATTCTAGAAGAAATCAGTTACCTGTGGATAACAGGGAATGATCTAGTCTTAGAGAACACTGAGTTTATTATAAAAACTTCTACTACCATTAACCTTGCCCATGTGATTTCTGCAGGTAAAGAAGTTAGCTAGTCCTGTGAACAAATAATCTACCAGACCTTGTCAAGAAGGCAGGACATCAGTGATCTGTCCCACCAAGATCCTGAGGAGGTATGGTTCAGGGATGGAAGCTTTACCAAGAAAAACATCAAAAAGAGGGTTATGCAATTGTTACCTCACCATGGATTGAAACTAAACTTCTTCTTCTAGGAATATCTGCTCAAAAGGCAGAGTTAATCTTACTTGGTCACTGCGGTTAGGAAAAAGAAAAACACTGAACATATATTCATACTCCAAATATGCCTTTCAGGTGCTGCATGCCCATGAACAACAATCTGGATGTAAAAAGGCCTATTTAATAACAATCACTTATAAAACACAAGGGAGAAAACTTACAATGCATAGAGGCAGTCCATTTTTGCAACAGGTCACAGTCACACAATGTAAAATGTACCAAAGACATATGTCTGAAGTCTCCTTGGAAAATAAAGATTGATAGGGGGAGAAAAGGGGCTCTATAGCCCCTTAAGACTTTAGTCTTAGTTCCAGTTCTTGAGGAACCATTAAACCAATCTATTCTCAGGAAGAAAACAGGGTTTCAGGACAAGCTACAATTAAAATGGGATTCTCTGGGGGGTATTTAAAAATAAACTAGTCTTTCCTCAAGGGATACAGTGGAAGACTATAAAAACAATTTTTGATTCTTTCCTTATGGGAAGGGGAAGAGATGCTACGTTGGAAATGGTCACTTGAGTTGGCAAAGGCATAATATTAGTGGCAAACACTGGACAGTTCTTCAAAACTTACACACTTTATTTCTACAACAACCTGGGCAAGCACAAACCATTGCCTTTACTCGAACCTGTACAGAAGAAAGGAACATACCTGGAGAAGACTGACAATTATACTGCACCTATATGTCCTCATGTGGAGGGTTTACACAAATGTCGACCCTAACTGACACCTTTATAGGCTGAACTTGCCTTTCCCAACCATTCAGAAAAGATTATTGAGGTAGTCATATGCTTCTTAAAGAAATCATCCCCAGATTTTGACCCAGTCTTTCCAGAGAGACAATGGACATTTTTTTTTTACCTCTCATTAACTCAGGAAGGACAAAAGCTGTAGGAATAAAATATCTCCATTCTACTTGGCAGCATCAATCTTCTGGAAAGGTAGAAAGAACCAGCCATTCTCTAAAGCCAACTCTGATAAAATTTTTTCCAAGAGATTTCTGAGTTCTAGCTCTGATTGCTATCAATAGCTCTCATGAGGGTTGTATCATGCCCAAAACTGGGCTAAGTTTGAGCCCACTTAAGACATTAATTGGAAGACCATTTATATTCTCTAATGTGATATTAGATCCAAAGACTATGAGATTTTACAGTAAATATCTCATCAATCTGAGCCAAGAACAACAGACTATCCAAATGAGAATACTCTTGCCAGCTCCCAGCTCAAGGAGACCACCTAGTGTCTCTCCTGGAGACTAAGTGCTCGTCTGTTGGGAACTGTTGAAAGTGGAAACTGATCACATGTGCAAGGCTGGGGCATGGCTCTCTCAAGAACAAAGAGCGCCCTTGGCAAGCCACATGAAGAAGCTGCTTCAGCCCAGAAAGCACCTAACTCCAAGACAACCCAAACAGTGGGTTGCTAAGGCAATAGGTTTCATATGACATTTAGTTGCTAAAATGTATAAATAAACACCCCTATGGGGAGGGGACATTTTTTTTTCACAAGTAGGACCTTTGGAAGATGACTGGATTACAGAAGCATTATGGTTGACTTGCTGTTAGGAGGTGGACCTTGGTCTGAAGAGGAAATCACTGTCAGTATGACACAGAAGGCGATATCGCCCCTCCTTGACCTCTCTTGACTCCCCCTGTTTCCTGTACACCGTGCCCTAACTTCTCTCCCAGGTCCCTCTGCCATAATGCTCTACTTTGGAGCCAGCCAATTATGTCTGAAAGCTCTACAAACTTCAAGCCAAAATAAACCTCTGAAGACTTGGGTGTTAGGTATTGTGTGTCAGTGACAAGAAAAGTCTCTAAGACATGCCCCAAATTTGGCAAATATGAATCTTTCCATTCAAGAACCCAAATGGGATAAAATCCCCTCAAAGTCTTCAAATTATCATAGTCAAATCCATGAAACCTAAAATGATGAATATTCCTTGAGAGCAAGCAGAGAGAAGGAATTCAGGATCTACAGAGTCTAACAATTCAGTTTAGAGATCCTCATCAGATCCTGATAGGCAAAAAGTAGGAAAGCGTTTAAAAATACTAAAGAAAAGAAATGGTCAATCCATAAATTAATGTCCAATGAAGACAGACTTCAGAAATAAAGGTAAAATAAAGATTTTTTTTAATGAAAGGAAAGTCAGAGAATTCATGCTCTTTAAGAACTGCAGGAAGTTAGTTCACAAAGGAAATTACAAACTAGGATCACCCTAAATGAGAAACAGTAAGGGAAAGTTAAATAACCCATAAATAAAATAGATTATTATTCTCCTCTTTGAGTTTTCAACTTGTATTTGACATTTAAAAGCAAAATTATAATGTCTCTTTTGGCTCCCATTGTATGTAGAGACAATGTTAAAATCAGTTATAAGGTCTGCACAGTTAAAGGACCTAAATGGTTGCAACATCTTTGCATCACTTGCAGTGAAAATGCTGGCATCAGCAAAGTCCACTAAACAAAGTTTGCATGTTAAGCACAATTACAAACAAACAACTCCAAATCAGTAGAGATGGATGAAAACCTAATTATTTGGGGAAAAAAATGTCCAAATATCCCACTAGGAGATAGGAAAAGAGGGAATGAACACTACACCACAAAACAGGAAGGAAACTATAAGGCTTAAACCAAATATCTCTCTATTAAAAGAAAAGAGCAACCTTCAATTATAGAGGTCATAGATTGGCATAATTTTAAAAACAGTCCAAGTATATCTTGTCTACAAGAATTCATTTCAAATATAAAGATGTAGGTAGGCAAAATGACACAACTTCCAAATACATGAAGGAAAAAAAAACCCAGCATTGAAAGCAGATTAGGCAAACTCACCATGTAGTAGGGGATTTCAACACGTTATTCTCAGTTGATCAATCAGTACATAAGAAGTCAGCAAAGATACTGAGAAACCAAACAATAACTGTTATTGCTACACTCTCACTGAATTATGGACACTCTTTTCACCAGAGTAGAAAACTCAATCAAGGACACATGGACACAGGCCTTAGGACACACTTTATCTTGGGTCCTCAAATCAACCTTAGTATATTTAAGAGAACTGAAAACATGAAATATATTTTCAGACTATAATATAATGAAAGTGCAGATAAACAGGACAAAGGGAAAATCTCTAAATATTTGGAAAATCAACAACACATTTCTCCAATTAGGGCACAGTTTTGGGGGCCTGTGGTTAAAAATCTGTGGCTGATCCTGTCACTAGCATTACTACTCGGGTGTCTGCAGGTGACAGAACCTGTCTTTCTGTACCACAGAGCACAGACAGGGGTTTAAACCACCCGGGGTTGTGCAGCAAAAGGAACAAGGACCTTGAGCCATGCTCAGCCTGTCCAGCCACTGTTTAACTGTGCAGTCGCCTCACTGGTACTCTTAGCAAGATGCCAGGAAAACCTGCTCGGGAGGGCTTCAGGGCTGGAGAGTCCGGGGAAGTAGAAGCTCTGGCTGCAGAGGATTGTAGAAGTGGACAGAGCTGATCTGAAGAGGCTCCTGAAGGAAGCTGACGGGAAGAGACTTTAAAGAGGGCTTTGGCGAGAGTGCAGTGCAGGGTAGGAGACATAGAAGCGCCAGTGGTCCTGTGGGGAAGAGGAGGATTTCGGTGGCATTGTCACCATTTTACATAGCTAGAATGCAGCCCTGAGAAGGAAAGTCAGACATTTTTAAAGGGACAATAATACAAAAGAGGACAAAGTTATCATATTACAAATAAGCTGTGTCAGTGTTTAACAAACTAAGACAAAACGAAATGACTGTGACACTCTGAAACAGTAAGCATTCAGGAGTGCTGCTGCTCTAGAAAGGGCGGGCGGGTGAGGCCAGCCAGGCCGGAGGGGGATGAAACTGAAAGCGGTTCCGCAGGCTCCAGCTTACCCCAGTGCCACCCCAGTGTTCCGGGTCGAGCTGGTTGGGCAGGGTCATTCCCTTTCCTACCTGCTGAAGCACCAGCCGCGTCTTTTCGAAGTCCAGAAAGTAGAAGTTTCCCAGGAAAGGCAGGCGCCAGGGCCCCGGAGGGAAGTTCTTTGGGCGCCGCCTTTTGAAGAAGTCTGCCAGGAACAGGAAGGCGACAGCGCCCAGGAGAAGAGTGCGGACGTGGACCGTGTCCCAGAGGACAGCAGCCAAGTTGCCCACGGCCGCCAGCATGCCGAGGACATGCGCTGGGCCTTGAGAGGGCCGATCAGGGTACCTTCCTTCCCGGAAATCACCCCGGACCAAACTGGCCGTCCCACCCCGCCCCGCCCCCTCCAGTTGCGCCCCTGCGGCTCCTCCCTCCCAGGCCTGGCAGTTCCTCAGCTGAGCCAGGCCTCTGCTGCACCCCTGGACAGTGGGTAGCCACTTTGCCTCCCTGGGATTGGCCACACCCGTCTAGAAAGTCCAGCTAGGAGAGGTTTCTTTTTCAGTCATAAAATCTATTCTCTTTCTCTCTCTCTCTCTGTCTCTCTCTCTCTCTTCTCCTCTCCCTCCCTCTCTCTCTCCCTCCCTATCTTCCTTTCTCTCTTTTTTGGGGGTGAGAAGGAAATAAATTGTGATTAATCACAAAATGCAATGCTCTATAGCAGTGAAAGTAAATGAATGTTGCAGTATAAATTGTACCATAATAATAAGCAAGGGACTTACTTTTTTCCTTATAAAAACCATTTTCTTGCATACACCTGTGCCTTCTTATGAGCTTAACATTTCCAAGCATCAGCATTAGAGCATCCCATTATTGGAGCTGGATTTTTTCCATCGCCCTGTCACCAGGCCTGCAACCTGTCTGGTAAACAGCAACTCTGGACATGCCTTGGGCTCTGCCAGGCAGGTGGCACACTCAGCTCTTTAAGTGAAGAGTTTCGTTTTCGCAGATGATCCTTTTATCCCTAATTTCCAGATGAGCACACGTTTTTGTATGATAAGGGGTTCCCTGAATGTAAAAATGCCTAAAGGAAGCCTTCTACTTGAGAGTACTGTAAAGAAGAAAAACAGTTACATCAACTCTCCAGCACTGAGCAAGGTGCATAATAGGTGGATAGTTAAAATTTACTGAAAGAATGTCTTGGACCTGGGGGCTTTTTTTCCTTTTGATTGTGAGTTTCTTGTGTCCAGCCTTCAAATGCAATGCCATGCTGGGGTGCCCACCTATTTCTTCCCATCTGAGGGAAACTCAAAGCAAGAAGCACAGTTCTGGAAGACTATAGCATGCAAGTGTTAAGCAGAAGTACAGAGACTGTTTAAAAAATATTTAATGAAAAGATAGAAGAGAGAATTGGAGTCTTACTTTTCCAAGCCAAGGTTAGGGGGATTAGTCAAGATTTATCATATATCCTTCTAGTTCACATGTTCCTGTTTTAATATAATTGCTGTGCATTCATATACTATTTTTATATTTATGTAGAAAATTTATCTACAACTACATTTTCAATTTTCTTGCTCCTCATCCCATATTATTTTCTTACTTAGCATGAGACAATTCATTCATTCAATTTGATAGATAGGGAATTTTGTATTACTATATTAAAGCTCATTTACTTGTTTTTATATCAAATAGGCATTTAGATTAGTTACTCTTTCCTTCTCTTTTTAACTCTTGAATTAAAAATAATGCTACAGATGATTAACTTTATACTGGTAGAATTACAGGCTTTTCTGCTGGGTGCTGAGACACATGCCTTTAATCCCAGAATTTGAGAGGCTAAGGCAGGAAAAATCATTGTGAGTTTGAGCTCAGCCTGGGCTACCAAGTGAGTTTAATAACTGAACTTCATAATGAAACCCTGTCTCAAAAAAAAAATAAGAATTAGAGGTTCTTCTCATTGTCTTCTTAGAAAAACAATGATATTTTATAAAACAATATTTACAAAGCACAAAAATCCTTGAAAATTCTATGGCATACAGAAAGTAAATAAACTTATTCAAGAAAAAAATCTACTAAATGTTGTTGAAAGGAGCTGCAGTCTAAGTATGCCAAGTATGTTATTCCCTTTTACCATGCCTCACTCATCATGATACACATGTGTACCATGTGTAGCTTAGTTCTACACATGTGTACCCAAGAATATTTCTCATAACTTCCAGATCAAGAATATGTGTCTCCCTGAAAGAGATAGGCCAGCAGCACTCTCATGTTCCCAGGGAACTTCCATTTCCCATGGAACTCCTTACAAGGCAACACTGCCTGAAACATCCAGAAAAATCCTCCTCCTGCAGCTGCCACTTGTGGGCAATAAATAGTATTACCTTGGGCCAGCAGGTTGACAATAATGGGCTATACTAATTTCATCCTAGTTACTCATAGAAAGCAGATATTGAGAGTGTTTAGCCACAACCACCAGACAGATGCCCTGAACAGTAAATATTTTGGAGGTAAATCAATCCAAGTGGGGAGGGTAGGTATCTGAAATGATAGCTCAACTACAGCAAAGTGAAAGATTTCATGGGCCAAGAAAGAGCCTCCCTGGGGCTCTGACCATCCTGAAAGACTATCAGAGAAAAACCCAATGCCTATTTTTTCTATAACTGGAATTTTATAACTGGAATTGAACTTAGGACCTTGCATTTGCTACACCAGTGCTTGTGCTCCGGCTCTCCATAGCCTTATTTGATCACATCATAAAACTACATATTTCCCTGAGATTTGTTGAAAATAATGAGACAAACCTGTGAGAGACTAACAACACAGTGTACTACAGACAGGGAGATGGCTTAATACAAAAGAAAGGAGAAAAAAAAAAGCAGTGAGAGAAGACTTGCTAAAACCTAGCTTCTTGTTGTCCTGGTGGGCACACCCAAGCCTGTGTCCCATGGAGCAAGGTCAGAGTCTGTACAATTGTGAGATAAAGAGGCTCCAATAAATTAGTCAGGCCAAGCAGGTCTATAAACAATGTAATCAACAAGAAATCCTGGGGATGGGGGAAGATCAATAACTATAAGTGCTCTATTGTCTAATTTTTGACAAAAATTTATGTGACATGCAAAGAAATAGAATGATGTGAGCCTAGGAGAGAAAGGATAGGAAACAAACTGCCTTTGAGAAAACATGGATGTCAAATGTGGGAGAATGAGAAAATGAAGCAACTTAGTTATAAGTATGTCTGAAGGACTGAAGGACCCATGTTAACAAAAGAAAGGGTTCAATTGAGAATATTAAATAAAAAGATATAAATATACAAGATCCTGGAATTTCTATAATGAAAATTATACAATAGCTGAAATTTTGATAGAGAAAAATTCAGTCATTGCATTCACTGATTCTTTCATTTTTCAGTTTAAATGTGTTGATCCCTTAGAAATATTTCAAAATCAAATTCTTAGAAATTAAGGAACTACGTAGGCAAAGGACTTGTACAATGAAAACTGTATTTTTCTGAAAAAGAGGATTGAGAAAAATATCAGAAAATAAAAACAAATTGACTGTTCCTGGATAGGCAAACCAATATAGTCAAAATAATACTTCTAAAACTGTTATACAGATTTAATGTAATCTCAATCAAAATACCAATAGCTTTCCTCTCAGACTTAGAGAAAGCATCTCTAACATTCATACAGAACCAGAAGACATGTCAAGTACTAAAGCAATTCTAGATAACAAGGGCAAAGCAGGGACATCACAGTCCTGGACCTCAAGTTATACTGTGCAGCTCCAGTGATAAAAATAGCATTGAGATAACACAGAATTCCAGCTCAGTGAAACAGAATAGAGGTGGCATAAACTCTCAGCACCTTGTCTTTGATAAGAGTGCCAAACACCTCACTAGAGGAAAGATGGCCACTTTAACAATTGGTGATGGGAAAATTGTCTATCAAACTTCTGAATATTGATCCTAGACCCATATCTCTCTATATACCCTAAACTAAAATCAAACTGGATCAAAGACTTAAATACTAAAGCAAACAATCAGCCAGAAGATAGAATAGGTAGAAATTTTGAAGAGATGGGTGTAGACAAGACTTTTTGAACAAAACCCAGGTTGCACAAGAACGATTACAAAGGATCCACAAATTACATCCATCAAATTAAAAAGTTTCAGCACAGCAAAAGGAACTACTGGCACAGTAGCCAATACAACTTACAGAATGGAAAATATTCCAGCCAGTCACTTCTCAGACAAAGGACTAACATTTACAATATATATAAAGACCACCCAAATTACAAGACCCAATACAAAAATTCCAGCACTGCTGGCCATGGTTGCACATGCCTATAATCCCAGCACTCAGGAGGCTGAGGCAGAAAGGATCATTGCAAGTTTGAGACGAGCTTCAGCTACAAAGTGAGCTCAAGGCCAGCCTGAACTGCATAGGAAGAGCCTATCTCAAAAAAAAAAAAGAAAAAAAATTCCAGCACTTCTCAGATATGAATAGATACTTCTCAGATAAAGATGTACAAATGACCAGTAAGTACATGAAAGTTCCTCAACATCACTGACCATTCAAGAAATGCATTTTTAAACAAATTTCACATTCTATCTAACTCCAGATAGAATGGCTATCATCAAGAAATCAACCACTAACAAATTCTGGTTAGGCTGCAAACAAAAAGAAACTATTTTCCATTTTGGAGGGAGTGTAAATCCATACAAACACTATGGAAATCATTATGGAGATTCTTCAAAAAAACTAAAAGTAGATGTTCCATTTGACCTAGCTATTTCTCTTCTAGATGTCTTCCTGAAAGAGTAAAAGTCATCATATCACAGTGATACATACATACCCATATAACTCATAGCACCTAAATTTTAGAAGTGGCCTTTGTATTCAACAACAGTTGAAGGGATAAAGAAATTGCGGCAATTATTCACAAGGAAGGACTACTCTTCCATAAAGAAGGTTAAACTTCAGTCATTTGTAGGATAATGAATGTATTGTGAGATCACATTGCTAATTGAAATAAGTCAGAAATACAAGTTTAAACATCATATAATTTCTCTTATGTAAGAGACTCAAAGCATGAATAAAGAGCAAAATAAAGGATAATAAGAAATAAGAAGATAGGTCTTTTGCAAAAGGGAATAGAATTAAGAGATGGAATGAGGAGCAAAAAGGGAAGAAGGGGATGGAAAAAATTAAGGTGTGTTATGCATGTATACCAACCTCTCCCATAAATCCAATCATTATGCACTGAAAACATGTACTAATGAATGTAAAAATTCTTAAATACTAACCTTGCAAAAGACTATGATATATATTTAAAATTAAATTTTTATTACAGTAAAGACACATTGCCATTTATCTCAATCAAAGTACTCACCCTCACTCTAAACACACATCTCATCTTTCTTGCCACTTTAAAATTTTTTATTGTGCTGTATGCTATATGTAATTTATGCATTTGTCATAATGAATTGGCACATGTATGTATCACCTCTTAGGCCCTTCTATTTTTATTCCTCCACCTCTATTCATAGAAGTTCTGAAAGATCTTTTTGTTTTTGTAAGGTATGTTCAAATATTGCACGAATACTGTTGCAGAATGCCATCACGTGGAAAGACAGGCTCTGTAAACACTTCAGTGTGTCCTCATTCTCCTTCATCACCAGACCCAGCACCATGTAGCTTTTGGATCTTTCCCAAAGTCAAAATTACTTTGTAAGTTAACATTTAAATTAATCTAGGACACTTAAGCAACCTTGACAGCACAACTAAAACACCATTGAAGACTTCCAGAACTACTGCTTCAGAAAGCAGCAAGAGCAATAGGAGAAGTGTGTTCAAAGTGAGGGAGGAACTCTGTTATGGGGAGTGTGGGGATAATGTGGCTTTTGTATAATAATTTTCAAATTTAGGCATTCGCTATATTTTTGGAACACAATAATAAGTAGTCATTTATTATGACTTTCAGATAATTAGATAAAACAGAAAGAAACACAAATATATCATTGGCCAAGTAACTTTATGGTACAAATAATACAATATACCTATTACTTTTAAAACTAAATGCATAAAAACATTTTTAAAAAGTTATGTCTTCTGTATGAAAGTCTAAAGTGTCTGAAGTGCTCGAAATAACTACTACAAACTCTGTATTCAAACAGGTAACTGTTCCAGAAATGATATAGTATATAATTTATTTTATTTTATTTTATTTCTTTCATTTTTGAGACAAGGTCTCACTGTGTAATTCAGTCTGGCCTTGAATCACTGTGTATATCAGGCTGATCTTGAATAAGGGGCAATCAATCAATCTATCTCAACTCCAGAGTGCTGTCATTACAGGTGGGCAGCATGATGCCCAGAAATGCAAGGAATCTTGACAACTGTCCCATGTTAAAAATATGTATTTTTAAAAACAATTACTTCTTCCACATTACTTCTTATTTTAGAGATGTATGTGTACTTTATTTATAAAAAATTTGGTAACATTTGGATGTGATTACCTGTATTATTAAGTCATATAATGATGTCTTTGCACCTCTACTAATTGAACAGTGTCTGTATGCTGGTGATGAGAGGCAACAGAAACATCTCCAATCACTTGAGCTTCTTGGCTTCTGTCAGACAAGCCTGAATAGAGGGAAAGGGTCATACTAGAGATTCCTCTGTTACCCAGCTTGCTGAAAACTGAAAGAAGGTACAGGGCAGGTCCATATTGCCCAACAGGACACAAGATACTCAGCAATCACCCAGTTTATGCAGACAGCCACTGTGTGGTCTATAATAAGCATTGCAGGACAACACTTTCTCCAAATTCTTCTGGGGCCTTTCTGCTTTTAAAGGGTAGTTTTCACTGGAAACATAATTCTAGATTGGTGGAATTTTTTCTTCCAACATTATAAATGTTTCTCCATCTCTTTTATTACATATACAATATTATTCTGATTTTTGTGCTTCTAAAGATAAATTTTTATTTCTGATTTTTAAATGTTTTCTTCTTGGTACTTGAATTCCTGCCATAGGAATATGATACATGCATTGTTCTATGAGCTTTCTGGGACTGTGATTTGATTTATGCAACTAATTTAGGAGATCTCCTTCTAGGCTAGGTCAAATGTCTTCTTAGTTTTCTGTCTTCTCCTAATATTCCCAGTGTATATATTTTATGTATCTGTTTCACAGTTCTTGATTATGTGATTTTTTTTCATTCTTTTTCCATTTTTCTATCTGTTTTAAACAATGTTGCCATTAACTTCTCTCCATGTTCTACCCAGCACACCCATGTCCCCTCCCTCACAGGCACTCTTCTGAGTGTAGCTGGTCACTCAATAGGTTGTTTTGAAAGTCATCTATCTTGGCTGCTCTTCTTTTTAATGAACACTAGATTTCCACTGTAAAATGTACCCCTGTTTGTTAGCATCTTTTGGGTTGTACAATATTTGAGTTGTTTCTAGGTCTAGAATATTACAGATGAATTTCTCTGAACATTCTTTCATATGTTTTCATGTTTGGCGCATTCACTCACTTGCACATATCAGGACATAAAGATGTCTCAGTTTTCAAAACTGACACAACATTACATGTGTATCAATACTTAACAGTATTAATCCTCTAATTACATAAGCTATACACAGCAAGTCTCACTTGTGAATGAGTTCCATTCCAGGAGATCGTTCATAAGTCAGATTCATTTGTAAGTCCAAAAAAGTGAATCATATAGCTTTGACAGAAATATGCAATGTAAACCACAAAAAGCACACAAAAATTCTGTATATAAACTAATTTTACTTTTATAATAACCTTAAAATTCTAAGATAGACACGTGAGCTACTTGTATGATTTGTTCTCATCTATGAATGCTTGTAATGTGAGGTCCTCATATCTGTGAAAGTTTGCAACTCAAATGTTCATAAGCCAGGGACTTACTGCATTCTTTGGGTAATCAAACTTCACCTATTCCCATGTGGGCCCTGTACCCCAACTGTTGATCTTCAGTCCCTTTTTTTCTGTCCAAAGCTTTGCTCACTTTCTTCGTTTCTTACTTCCTTACATTTGGAAAACACTTGTCAGGGAATATTGACCCTAACCATTGAAGTCATCCCTCTGGGTTTTGTTCTTCCACTAGTGCTTATTACTAAAGTTACCCCAGTACCTTAGAAAGTATGAATGTGTGTTTTTGTATTTGTTCTTTGGTTTAGTAGAAAGTAACCAATCTTTTATTGCTCCACATCCCTCAAGATTTAGAAATGAGCAAAAACAAGGTGGGGGCCAAGGGAAATTGTAGATAGGCCAGGTGTTTCACTGGGTTTTTGTTGACTAGAAAATTATCAATATGAGAATCAACCAGATGAGTAACTTATACTTTAACCTTTGGGCTAAATTTCTGCTCACCTTTGAACATAGATATGTTAATCAGTTAAGGATTGTGGGTCTGAAACTAGAATAAATGATTGATTACCCTCACCTCATTTATCTAATCTCTCTCCTCCCATACGTCATGAAGACCAAAGACACCAAGATAAGAATGATATTTCCAGATTTACAAAGTCATTATGACCAAAGATTATCAACAAAAGGTTTCACAATTTCCTGTTCAAGATCACTAGAATGCCATATTGAAAGCTCCAATCATGAAGCCTTTCTTGTACTAAGTTTTTGTCAGGGTTTATACATTGTATGAACTTGAGAAGTCTAGAAGTTTAAGGGATTCAGCAGCTCTACATGCCATATAAGCCAAAGAGATCAGGGCCTGTTGTTTTGGGAATTATCCCAGTCAGTGCCCACTGATGTAAATAAATCTGACTTCAAATCCTGGGCATCATTTCAGTGTTTGTATTTGCTGTAGCACTCCTACATCTGACATCTGTGTTCTTGCCAAGTTGGTTTCAGATTTCTGCTTTCCTTTCTCTCCTGGGGCCACACCATTGTATTTCTTTGAATGTAACATAATTTTTTTGTGAAAAATTATGCATCTTAGATAATAGAGCCTTTATATTTACTGATCTTGTCCCAACTCCCAAGATTTCTTGACTTCATTATTTACCAACTTGCTTGGCCTGACTAATTTATTGGAGCCTCTTTATCTCACAGTGGTACAAACTCTGACCTTGCTTCTCTGAGCACGGACTTGGGTATTAACACCACAACAGTAGGAAGCTAGGTTTTAGGGAGGTCTTCTTTCACTATTTTTTCTTTTCTCTAGTAAGCAACCACTCTGTGTATATTACATTGTGTTGTTGTCTCCACTAACTTTCCATTGATTGTCCCATTGTTTTTAACAATTCAGTGTAATTTCATTTCTAATTATGTAGACTTGTGTTTTTTTTTTCATATGATTAGGTTGGTCAAGACTTTGTCTTTTTTTTTTTAATCTCACAAAAAACTACCACTTATTCATTGATTTTTCTGTTCTTACTTTTGCAATTTCCTTCTTTGTAGATTTGGGTTTGAGTCATTCCTGTTTTTCTGGAAACTTGAGGTGCATCATTAGATTATATTTTGAGATCAGTTTGTTTTTCTGATGTGGGATTTTACTGCTATAAATTTCCCTCTTATGACTATTTTCATTGTTTCCCATAGTTTCTGGTATATCTTACTGGCAATACTGTTTGAGTACAGGAACTGTAACTATTTTTTCTTTAATTTCATCTATGATCCATTAAATATTCAAGAAAATATTATTTAATTTCCATGTGTTTCATAGTTTTTGTGGTGTCATCATTTAGTTTTAGTCTCATTGCAGTATAATCTGATAATATGTATGGGATAATTTTGAATTCTTTACATTTACTTATTCATGCTCTATGTGCTAGTATATGATCTTTTTTTGAGAAATTCCCATGTGCTGCTGAAATGAATGTGTTTTCTGTTGTTGTCTGGAGAAACACTCTCTAGATAGATATTTAGTCCATTGTTCAATAGTTTGGTCAACTCTGATATTTCTTTTGTTGAGTTTTTTTGTCTAGTTGATTTGTCTATTTGTCACCGTGATGCATGAGTTTTTCCATTACAACTGTATTGGTGTTTATCTGACTTTTCATGTTCATTATTGTTTTCTTTATGAAGTCATGCATATCAGTATATGATGCACATATATTTATGGTCATTATCTCTTCCTGTTGAATTGTTTCTCTAAATAGTATGTGGTGACCTGCTTTGATGCTGATCGGTCTTAGCTTGAAATGCAATTTGATTGCAGATAGAACAGATATTTCTGCTTTTTTCTATATTCTGGTTGTATGGAACATTGTTTTCAATTCTTTGGCCTTCAGTCTATGAGTTCTTTTCTTGGTTAAATGTGTTTCTTTTGTGGTGCACATTGTTTAATCTTGCTTCCTGAGCCATTGTGTTAATATGTTCATTTTGACTGATGAATTGATATCATTCATATTTATGGTTATAACTGATAGGTATTGACTTGTCCTTGTCAGTAGATTATTTTTTGGCTGTTGGTTTCCCTTTCCCCTTCTATTTAATTGTCTGACTTTCCTAATGGTTTCATTCTTTTGGTCTTTTCATATGGTTTTTTCATTATATCTTTCTAGGACATTCTTGAGAATGTATTAGAGAAATGGTTTGTGGCCGTAAATTTCTTTAAATACTCTTTATCATGGAAGTATGAGTTTTGAGAGATAATTTTTTGGGCTACATCAAACTGGGTTGGAAATTGTTTCATTTTAGGGCTTGAAACACTTTAAACTCTCCTTGACTTTATGCTTTGTGTTGAAAATTCTGCTATAATCTGATGGGTTTTCTTTTATAAGTGTTTTGGTGTTTTTTCCCTTAATAGCTTTTACGACTTTTTTCTTCCATTGAATTCCTGGAAACCTGAATATGACATGTCTTTGTGTAGTTCTTTTCTGATAATGTCTATTTGGGGTACTATGGGCCTCAATTATGTCAAATTCTGTATTCTAATTCTTTTTATGTCCTTGCAAAGTTTTCTGCTATTGGTTCCTTAAGCAGATTTTTATGTCCTTAGTGTTATCTTCTGATTTTTATTAACTCCAATTAATCTTAGTGTACTGTGTATCTTCTGGAAGCTGCTGTATATATGTTTCATGCTTTGTTGTTAAAATAACAAGGAATCTCTCATTAGATGATCACCAACCACAGTCTGTATTCTAGGTCTGATACTCTGTCCTCACACTGGTAAATTCTATTCTCCATATTTTACTTTTATCAACATTTTGTTACTTTCAATAAAGTTTTTAATGTCCTAGATTTGTTTGAAACTGTTTTATGGGCTCTAGCCTTTTTTTATGGTGGCTACTCATGATTTGGATGTCTTTCTTTAGCTCCTCTAGTTCTTTCTCTTTCTTTCTTTCTTTCTTTCTTTCTTTCTTTCTTTCTTTCTTTCTCTTTCTCTTTCTTTTTTTTCTTCTTTTTGTCTTTTCTGGACAGACCAATCATTTATTAATACTATAATCTCTTTTATTGTCTCAACTTCGAATGCTTCAAACACCCTCTTGATCTATTTTGTGACCTCTATTACTACCATTTTGGATATTTCAGCTGTGTTGATTTTGATTTCTTTCCCTTGATTCCCCCAGATTTGCTTTGAGGAAGTTGGGAGCCTTGGGGGAGGGGTGCTCCTGTGTGTTTTTCATTTTCTATGCTTTGTTTGTATATTTACTTTCTATTCTGAGGCCTGAAGATTGCTTATGTTGTCAGCTTATTTCTAGTGTTGAAACCTCTTTCAGAAACTACTTTGAAGATATCTTCTCTAGTCAATTAAATAATGGTCTTAAGGTTTGTTCCAGGATACAACTACTTCTATTTGTTAGGAGAGAATATTGTAGCCTATTTGACCCAGTACTAAGCTCTTTGAAAATAGTGTTTTATACTGTTTGTGATTACAAGGCAATCTACATAATGACATATAGAGAAAAGCAATTGATAATAACAACTGCATAACCTTGGCTAAAGTGGTAAAACCAGTAGCCACGATATCATCAAATGCAAACTGGATAGTGGCAAACACAAAAAATAATACTGTACTAACCTTAACCATAGAAAACAGTTCTTTAATTATAGAAAAACTCAAAGGCAAACCTGCTATTAATATAGAGTGAATCATTATTCAATAGAAAAATTTTACCTCTATTCACAGTTGAACAGTGTTCAACCACAGTGAGATATAGTTAAATATCTATAACTTCATAAAAGTTAGTGGTCATACTAGCAAAGATAAGGTATGTGAATGAGACTGTGAAAAAGTAGATTTTTAAAAATTAATCAGTGGAAAATGGGGGAAAGTTGGTAAATTTGAAATTAAAGATTCTATTAAAAAGCAAAAGAAAATTAGTAGTATGAGAAAACAGTAAGAGAAAAACAACTAAGAAAATGACAAAAGCAAGAAATAGAGATGAAACAAGGAAGAAAATAAGAACAAATGCTAGAAACAAGTTAAAATCCAGAGAAGAAGAGAGAGAAAAAAGGAGTATATTTTCAAACAAATAAAACAATGCAATATTTAAAAAGGAAAATAAATATGTGAGTGATTAAATTCCACATACCACCAACAAACTAATATGAAGTACAATGAAAATAAAAAAGAAGAGAAAAAAATTGGACCAATAAAAAGGAAAGAAAGAAAAGAAATTCTTACATATTTTGAGGAATGAGTTTTATTCCAGAGCCTCCAGTCATTAATGCAATTCACTTTTTCTCTGGCCCTCTTTATAGCCTGTGAGTTTTTGTGATGACTTCTCTATGTGAGGGGTCCCCATCTGTAAAATCCTGTCAATTGCAACTGTACAAGCAGGAACATGAGCCCAGGAACAGTATGTTTTTTTGGATATCAGTGTATACTCAAGCAGGCTTGAGGCACCTGGCAAGAATTCTGGCTTGTCAAAGCCAATGCTGTACCCAAAATATACTCTTATGACCATGGGACTACCTCCAAACACCAGATAGAGAATTGTGCCAGAAAGTGGAGCAACTAGTAGAGTTGTGTGACTAGAACTAATTTGGGGAAATTCTGGTGTCCCACGAAAGGTGCTGAGCATTGCATGCAGTCTCACATAGGTCCAGGACAGTTGGTCAATCCAGTAGTGATTTAACCAGTGCTGACAAGGCAAAGGAAAGGTCTAATGCTCCATTCAGATGGATATTCTCCTTAGGACCCTCATGCTGTGCAAACAGAGACTGATGCACTCAGACTTGGGGTGGGATGCCTGGTGACTTGGGGTGGGATGCCTGGTGCTGTGTGTGTTTGGGTGGGTAGGTGGTTCAGCAGGGTTAATGAACCAAGTAAAGTCTCACATGGAACTGGGGGATCCCATGGAGACACAGGTTACCCATGATTGCTGCTGGATGTCAGACAGAGCCTCTGACAAATGTAGGGGTAGCAGTAAGACAGTGAGCACTGAGTGAGGTTTTATGGCTAGCATCAAGATGTGCTCACAGGTGCAGGGGTTGGACCTGACATATGATACTAGGACTAAGGGCTTGAAGTATTAAATAGATCCACAGACTGATTTTGCATAATTCTGGATGCATATAGTTGGAAGGCCCAACCTAGTTATGGGTGGCACCACCCAAAGTCTGGTAGTCTGGATGGAATAAAAGAGGAAGGGAGGTTTGTTTTGCTGCTTCTGTTTTCTGCCTGTCCTACCAGGGACTATTTCTTTTCTGCCACACCCCTCTGCCATGCCTCCTTTGCCTGGATACAGCTGACTATTGACTGAAACCTCTACAAACTGTGAACTATTCTCCTTAAACTTATGAGTGTTTGGTATTTCCTCCCAGAAATGATAAAAGTGAGACCATATTTTAGTACTAGCATCATTAATGTTATGCTACCTCATCAGGTGGTTCAAGAGTCTTTGGAATTGGTTTGTGGGAAGAATTTGGAAAGATTTGGAGATGCCAGCTGAAGAACCATCTCTATAATAATACTGTCAAGTTGAACTTGATGGTCAGAGTTCAGAAAAACAGTATGCTGATGGATCTGTAGCTGGTAGAAATCAGGCTCAAGAGATTCCTGCTGAGAAGGATTATATTGGCTGTTGGATTGTAGGCTATGTGTGTTAATTCTACCAGAAAATTTGTCTGCATTTTGCTCATGTTCAGAGACTTTGTATGATTAAGAGACTAAGGGGGGATGAACAAATCATGCAGAAGAAATTTCAAGATAATCCAATGTTGAGGTGTTACCATGGCTACTGTTAAGGACTTTTAGCCAAATGTACCTTGAGAATTAAGAACAAAGGGATCAGTAGAATGATTTTAAATGTTTTGAGTTTAGATAGAAAGAAAGTATTGGTAAAGTTGTGGCCTACATTGATGGAGAAGAGGAAAACCTGGTTGCAGAGAAGGAACAGGACAAGAGAAAATATGGCCTGAGAATACCACAAGAACTAGAAGGACTCCACCTTTTGCAGTCTCAAAATTCCCAAGATGAAAGATATTATTTTGAGATGAAATTCCTACATCATATTTCAGAATGCCAGCAGCCTAGCAAATTTTTTCCTTGAGGTTGGATTTATCATGCTCAGCAATCCAGGCACTAACCCCATATAGCCGAGGGAGACGGAAGCATGGCTAGTACTCCAGCTGGTGACAGACCTTGGCATCATGTATATGGTGCTGGTTTTAGGGCACACAGAATTGAAGAGCTGTGCAGTGAGGAAGGATTCCACCTAGATTTAAGAAGGCGGCCCTGGGATGCCAGGCTGTGTGCTCCTCAGGTTCAGTGTGTGAAGCTGGGAGTGTAAAGTGAAAGATGCAGTGAAGATCTCAGATGTTTGGAGAAGCCAAAAATGTGGATCATCTGAGGAAAGTTTCAAGAAGTAACCAGATCTGGCCCAAAAGAGAAGCCATGCGAGCTGTGACCACTGGCAGTGCCACAGGGATGAAGCCACCCAAACCATTTGTAGTTTATATCTTATCATTAGACTGCACTGGATGCTGGACATGGAACCATGGGATTTAATGTTTTTCCTACTTGATTTTGGAGTTATGTTGGTACCATTTCTTCTTATTCCCATTTGTAGCTTTTAGAATGGGAATGTCTGTCTTGTACTATTATATGTTGAACATTTTAAAGGATGTTTTTATTTGTACAGGGGTTAGTAGGTAAGAATTTTCCTTAAGTCTCAGAGGACACTTTGGACTTTTCAGCAGTGCTGAAACTGTTATGACTTTTACAATTCTTAGAAAGGGACAAAAGCATTGTGCACAAAGGAATGTGCATGAGTCTTTTGGGGTCTAGGGACACAATGTTATCCAGATTTCCCCCCAAAGCCTCATACACTCAGGTGGGGCTTTTTAGAGCTGGCTGGCTCCAGGGCATGTCCTGAATCTAGCTATGCTTGAATTTACATTGTTTGGTACTGATTGGTTTAGCATAGTTCTGGGTGTAATAATGGGAAGGTTTAAAATGGATGTGTGTGGAACCACCTGAAAGCCTTGTGTCTTGCATGGCATAAAAGGGAAAGGAAAGCTTACCTTGTGCTGCTTTTTGCCTGCCCTACCACAATCTGTTTCTCCTCTGCCATATCCAGCTGCCATGCCTCTTTGCCTTGGGGCCAACTGAACATAGACTGAAACTTTTACAAACTGTGAATAGAAATAAACCCATTCTTTAACTTATGAATGTTGGGTATTTTGTCCCAGCAATGCAAAATTAACTAAGATGTAGAACTCAACATTTCTCAGTGTGCCATGACTTGAATGGGATTGGTGTTAGCTTAGGTGCCATTTGGGGGTCTTAGTGGGTGTGGGACAAACTTGAGGGCTCTGGTGGTGACTCAGCTATACCTGGGCCAAACATTGATAACTCCAGGAGCAAGTACCTGGGTTGCCATTTGCTTGTTTATTTCTTGATGATTAAGGTCACACTTGTAGGGAGGGAGCTTTTCCTGTCCACTGGTGAGGGTGCTACATGGCTTCAACTTCTTCAGTGTTTGAAAAGTGGATGATGGGGGAAGCAACCTGTATACTTTGGGTCTATTCTGGGAGACTAGACTTTGTACCCTTCATTTCATCTGGCTATTTAGGCAGTTCTCAAGATGGCTGTTCCTAAGGTTGACAAGAGTACGGGCCATGTGAAACAGCACTGTTAGACCTCCTATCTGATGTTTTCTTTGACCTACAATGATCTTCTTTCAAATCAATTTTTGTATCAATTTATATGTCCCTGCTCTACTTTCAGTTACTTGTGCATGTGTGTCTTTTCTTTTCTTTTCTTTTCTTTTCTTTTCTTTTCTTTTCTTTTCTTTTCTTTTCTTTTCTTTTCTTTTTAGTACCCAGGATTGAGCTCCTGACCTTGCACTTCTTGCACTTGCTAGGCAGGTGCTTATGCAGCTGAGCTAAATCTCCAGCCCCAGTTACTTGTGTTTTAAATTGATCTCTGAGTCTGACATGACTCCTCCTCTAGACAGCCATGTTAGATTGCTCATGTAAATTTTTTTTAATTAAAATTTTTTTATTTTAAAAAGCACAAAAATGATATGATCATATCAATAGATGCAGAAAAAGCTTTTGACAATGTCCAGCACTCATTCATGATAAAAAGCATATAGAAAATTTGAATAGATGATTTTTAAATTTTTATTTTATTTTTAAAAGAATAAAACAAAACAGAACAAAGTAATTCAGAAAAGAACAATGCAAGCAACAGAGGACTTAAAAACAAGACAACAGGAAATCTACAGTGTCTACCATAATGTTTCTTGTTGTCTTCAAAATAGATGTCCATACCTTCACACATAATAAATTCAAACAAAACAAAATGATGAAAGCATTACAGGACTTCAAAACAAGACAATAGAAAATCAAAGATGGCTACCATAATGTCTCTTGTTTTCTTCAAAATAGCTACCCATACTTTCAAACATATTGAAATCAAATAATAGAAAGTAGACCAAATCCAATCAAAACAAAAGAATGAAAGCATTACAGGACTTCAAAATAAGATAACAGGAAATGAACAGTGATTACTATAATTTCTAATTTTCTTCAAAACAGTTGTCCATAGTTTCACACATAATAAAATTTTTCAAAAAACCAGAATAAAACCAATCAAAAGAAAAGAATTAAAGCATTATAGGACTTCAAAACAAGATGACAGGAAATCAGCAATGGCTACCATGATGTCTTGTTCTCTTTAAAATAGCTGTTCATACCATCACACATAATACAATAAATTGTTGCACACTCTAGGATAAATTCTAGGTATGTATAAGCCTGCACATGCACATCTATTCTTTCTGTACTAGAGGAAAAAACAAAACAGAACAAAAATTACAAGAAAAACAAGAAACAAAAAAGACAAGTGAACAACAATAACAAATATAGTCTTTCAAAACAAAACAAAGTGTTAGGAACTTAACAAAGGTTATTACTTTGCAGTTACCTTCAAAATAGTTACTCAAATTACCAGATATAGACATGCAAAATTGATCTAATCCTATGAATATTAACTGTTTTATTCCAAGAACTAATAGATTAATATTACAATCATCTTAGTTATCTTTAGTGTATATATACAAATTTGTATCTTTTTGCTTTTATCTTCCTTCTTTTCTCTTTTTACCTATCCAAGTTTTTCTTCACATTTCAGCAGTTTCTTACCCTTCCACAATATTTATTGAAGATCTTATTCATTCTTTCAGTTTCTTATACTAGGGAGACAATACAGTATATACACATGAGTCTAATTTATTTCACTTATAAGTATGACCTCAAGTTGCATTCACTTACCTATAAAAGCCTCAATGTGATACTTCTTTATAGCTGAGTAGTACCCTGCGGTGCCCTTTTCCGTCCATGTCGTGTCCTAGTCCATCCACACCTTGTGACAAGGTCCATGGGTGGAGGAGAGCGCTTCAAGGAATCGCTTCTCCAGGAAAAGGACACCACATGTGGGAATTGGGCATGAAGATCTTGTAATGTTTTGTACTGATAATTGTAATTTGTGTAATTCACATAGATATATTTTCATGTAATACTCAATATGAAATCAAAAATAGAAATTCCAAAGGAGTTACTAGAAACCCTCTAGATAACTTTGTGAAAACTAATTGTGAAATTTTACCTTCTGTGAGTAGTATGAGTTTATACAAAAGCTTTAAATGAAAGAGCTCATGGGGGAGGATTTACAAAATTCCTGTGAGACAACTGCCCTGAGACACTGGACAGGCAGCAAGAGATGGGCAACTAGGACACATATGTTATGCCACCGGCCGCCTAAGACGGGCACAGGACCAATTGCTGTCCTGCAGGTCCATGACGGGTAAGGCCTGGTTAGGTTCATATGAAAAGTCCTTGACCCAAGACAGGCGCTATCCTACAGGCAGCCAAAGACGGGCAACTAGGACACATATGTTATGCCACCGGCTGCCTAAGACAGGCACAGGACCAATTGCTGTCCTGCAGGCCCATGATGGGTAAGGCCTAGTTAGGTTCATATAAAGAGTCCTTGACCCAAGACAGGTGCTATCCTCACAGGGCCTGCCATACTCCCATAAGTAATAAGGGAAAAAATGTAGGGAGCGGCATGATAGCTTCACAGCTGCCGCTCCATCTCTCCCTCCTATGGGCATCCAGGTGCGTCAGCTTACATTTTCCAAGCTAATTAAGTAACAAGATTAAAGTGTTACAAAGGTGAAAAAAGTTAGCAAATATATACTCCAGCTTCTAAAAAATAAAATAGATTCAGATTCACTCACAGATGGGTGTACAGTGTCTTCTGTCTCTCACTCGCTGACTCCCTGACCACCTTTGGGATCCCTGAGCCCTGCTGCAGCTGGACTCCGGCAGTACCCCATTGTATAAAAATGCCAATGGATATAAAAATGCTTTTTTATCCATTCCTCAGTTGATGGACATTTAGGGTGTTTCAAAGATCTAGCTATTACAAATTGTGCTGTTATAAACATGGATGCACGTATATCACTGTGGTATGATGGTTTCAGTTCTTCCTGGAATATGCCCAGAAGCAGGATTGCTGGGTCAAATGGGATGTCCAATTCCAGTTTTCTGGGGAGCCTCCACACTGATTTCTATAGCAGTTGACTAGCAAAAGATACACAATATCTACCAGTAGGGATGCAACACAACAGCAAGAAGGTACTGAATACCACACTTGACAAAAAGGCAGACACACTGGAGATCTGCTATCAGTTTTCAAATCTGTGTTGCAAAAAAGGTTTATTTTTTTTTTAAAGAGAAAAGTTAGGAAAGAAGGAAAAAAGCAAAAAGCATAAACAACAACAGCAAACTCAAAACAATAACAATATAACAGAATGAAAGAAATTTAACAAAGATTGTTATATTGCATATTGTTCTTTTTTTTTCAAAGAAGAGAAAATTAAATAAAATAGAAAAACAGAAAAGAAGGGTAGAACAATACCAAATTCAAAAAAGATTTTCATCATGAATGGCTAGTTGATACATTACTCATTGTTGTCTTAAAAAATATTTGCCAAACTCACAAAATCAAAGCATAGTGGCTAGATACTCAAACATTGACAGTGTAAATCCTTCTTTTAAATGTTCCAACAGAAATTCATTAATATGGTCCTCAATCTTACACACTATACATACCATTATACTCTTTAGAGCACTTTACTTCCCTTTCACAATATGTATTATACTTTTTGGATCCCACTATTCTGTCAGTTTTTATTATTTTTTACACTAGAGAGACAATGTGATATTTATTCATGTGAATTTTGCTTATCTTACTAATGAAAATATTTTCTTTTTCTAAATTTTATTTTACAGAGAATAAAACAAAAGAGGACAGAACAATGCAGATCAGAAGAGACCAATACAAGCAACACAGCACTTCACAACAAGAAAATTGGATATCAACAGTAGGTACCATATCTCTTTCTTTGAAATAGTTGAGCATAGCTTCACAAACAATAATATAAAACACAACAAAATAGGATAAAACCATTCAAGAGAGTGAAACTATTACAAGGCATTCTGAACCAAGCAACAAAATGAACAATGGCTATTATAATATCTCATTTTCCATAAAAAATTTGTTTATATTATTACACATATTAAAATCCAGTAAGACACAACATGATAGAACCAATGGTAATACAAGAACAAAACCACAGTAGGACTTCAAAGCCAGATGCTATTGAATCAGCAATGGCTGCCATAATGTCTTGTTTCCTTCAAAGTAGCTGTTCATACCATCACACATAATAAGGTCAAATAAAACATAATAAAACTATTCCAACCAATGAATAAAAACATTACAAGTCTTCAAAGCAATATAATGGGGATCCATGATTACCATAGAATCTTATGTACTCTTACCTTTTCTTATACTAGGGAGAGTATACAGTATTTATACCTGTGAGTTTGATTTATTTCACTTATGAGTATGGTCTCAAGTTGCATCCATTTATTTATAAATATCTCAGTGTGATCATTCTTCACAGCTGAGTAGTAATCCATTGTATAAAAGTACCACAATTTTTTTATGCATTCCTCAGTTGATGGGCACTAAGGTTGTTTCCAACATCTGGGTATTACAAAGTGTGCTGCTATAAATGTGGGTGTACATATATCACTGTGGTGTGACATTTTCAGTTCTTCTAAGAATATGCCTAGGAGTGGAATAGCTGGGTCAAAAGGGACTTCCAATCCCAGTTCTTTGAGGAATCTCCAGACTGACATCCACAGTGGCTGCACCAGTCTGCACTCCTACCAACAGTGCAGAAGAGTTCCTTTTTCCCCACAGCCTCTCCAGCATTTGTTGTTGGTAGTTTTGTTGATCCTGGTCATTCTTTCTGGAGTGCGATGGAATCAGTGTGGTTTTAATTTGCATTACTCTAATGACCACTGATGATGAATATTTTTTCATGTATTTATTTGCCATTCATATTTCTGCATCTGAGAACTGTGTGTTCACCTCAGATGCCCATTTTTGGATTGGATCATTGAATTTTGGGGGTCTGATATTTTTTAATTCTTTATAAGTTCTAGACAGAAGTCCTTTGTCTGAGGGACAGTTCACTAAGATTTTTTTCCCAGTTTGTAGGTTTTCTTTTTACTCTGCTGCAGATTTCTTTGGACATGCAGAAACTCTTTAATAAGACGTGATTCCAGTTATTGATTCTGGGAAGTATTTCCTGTGCAGTTTGGTTCTTGTTCATGAATTCTCTACCTACCCCTATGTTTTCAAGATTTTTATCTACTTTGTCTTCCAACAGATTTGCTGTTTCTGTTTCAATATTTAGACCTTTGATCCATTTAGACTTTAATTTAATACATAGTGATAGGCATGGGTCTAGTTTTAATTTTTGGCATATGGATAATGATAATTTTGCTTCCTCTTTTCCTATCTTTATTCCTTTTATTTTTCTCTCTTACCTAATTTTCTGGCTAGTATTTCCAGTACTATGTTGAATAGAAGTGGTGATAAGGGACATCCTAGTCTTGTGCCTGATTTTAAGGTAAAGGCTTTCAGTTTTTGGCCATTTAGTATGATGCTGGCTGTTGGTTTGTCATAGATGTCCTTTATCATATTGAGATAAAGACCATCTATTCCAATTCTCTGTAAGGTTCTTATAATGAATGGGTGTTGGATCTTATCAAAAGCTTTTTCTGCATCTATAGAAATGATCATGTAATTCTTGCTTTTGGTTCTATTGATATGGTGGATTACATTTATTGATTTATGTATGTTGACCTATCCCTGCATGCCTGGGATGAATCCCACTTGCTCATGGTGTATAATCTTCTTGATGATTTCCTGCATCCTGTTTGCCAATATTTTATTGAGAATTTTTGCATCTCTGTTCATTAGGGAGATTGGCCTATAGTTCTCTTTTTTAGTTGGGTCTTTCTCAGGTTTTGGTACTAGAGTGATATTTGCTTCCAGGAATGACTTAGGGAGAATTGCTTCCCTTTCAATTTCACTGAACAGTTTGAGGAGTGTCAGCATGAAGTCTTCTTTGTATTTCTTGTAGAATTCCACAGTGAATCCATCTGGGCCTGGGCTCTTCTTTGTTGGTAAGAACTTTATTGCATTTTCAATTTCACTAATACAAATTGGGTTATTCAGCAGTTTTATATCTTCTTGATCCAGCTTTGGTGGTTCATATGTTTCTAGGAAACTGTCCATTTCTTCTGTGTTATTGAATGTATGAGAGTACAGGTTTTCAAAATAAGTGTTGATGATCTTCTGTATTTCCACAGAATTGGTAGTGATTTCACCTTTTTCATTCCATATTGCATGAATTTGAGTCTTTTCTTTCCTTTTCTAAATTAGGTTTGCTAGGGACTTATCAATTTTATTTATTCTTTCAAAGAACCAATTCTTTGATTCATTGATTTTTTTTGTATTGTTTTCTTAGTCTCTATCACATTAATTTCTGCCCTGATCCTTATAATTTCCTCCCTTCTTTTGGTTTTGGGCTTGCTCTTCTTTTTCCAAATGTTTGAGGTGTAGTATCAGGTTTTTTATGTGTCCATTCTGTTTTCCTAATGTGGGAACTCAATGCAATAAATTTTCCTATGAGTACTGCTTTCATTACATCCCACAGATTCCAGTAAGTTGTATTTGTTTTTCTTTTGTTTATAGATATGATTTAATTTCTTCTTTAATTTCCTTTGTGACCCATTGATTGCTCAAGAGTGTATTATTCAATTTCCATGTGTCTGTGGGGCTTTTGCAGTTTATTTTATCATCAATTTCTATCAGTGCTATGATCTGATAACATGCATGGGATAATTTCAATTCTTTTGCATTTACTTAAATATGTTCGGTGGGCTAGTATATGTTCTACTTTAGAGAATGTCCCATGTACTGCTGAGAAGAATGCATATTCTGATGTTGTTGGATGAAACACTCTGTATATGTCTATCAAGTCCACTTGTTCACAGCTGTGATTCAATTCTGCTATTTGTTTGCTGATTTTCTGTCTAGTTGATCTGTCCCTTTGTGTCAATGGTGTGTTAAGGTCTCCTGTAATAATTGTGTTATTGCTTATTTGATTTTTCATTTCTGCTAATACTTGTTTTGTGTAGCTGGGTGCTCTGGAATTTGGTGCATATATATTTAAGATTGTTATCACTTCCTCTTGCAGTTTTCCCCTAACTAGTATGTAGTGACCTTCTTTATCTCTTCGGGCCTTTCTTGGTTTGAAGGTCACATTGTCTGTAAACAGAATAGCTACCCACACTTTTTTTTGAGCTCCTGTTGCATGAAATATTGTTTTCCATCCTTGGACTTTCAGTCTATGAATTTTCTTTTGGGTTAGATGGGTTTCTTGTAGACAGCATATGGTTGGACATTGTTTCTTGATCCATTCTGCCAGTCTATTTCTTTTAATTGGTGAATTGAGGCCATTTACATTAATGCTTATAACTGTTACACATTGGTTTATTGTTGACATGTTATCTTTCTGCTGTTGTATGTTTATCTTTCCCTTGTGTTTAATTGTCTGTCTTCCTTAGTGGTTTTTTCTTATGTGTATCTAGAACATCTTTGAGTATTCTTTGTAGGTTTGGTTTGGTGATCATGAAGTTCTTCAGCTATTCTTTGTCATGGAACTATGTTATTTCTCCATCCATTTTGAAGGACAGTTTTGCAGGGTACATCAGTCTGGGATGGAAGTCATTTTCCTTTAGGATCTGAAATATTTCACTCCATGCTCTTCTTGACTTCATTGTTTGTGTTGAGAAGTCTGCTGTGATTCTGATAGGTTTTACTTTATAGGTGATCTGTCTTTTCTAACAGCTTTTAATATTATGTTCTTATGTTGGATTTCTGGGATGGTGATTATTATATGTCTGGGTATAGTTTTGTTTTGGTTATGGTTATTTGGAGTTCTATATGCCTCACTAAACCATATGTCAGTTTCCATATGTCATGTTTGGGAAGTTTTCAGCCATTACTTTTCTGTAAATAGCCTCTTGATATCATTTGTGTTGTCCCCTTCTTTTTCTTTTATCCCTATTAATCTTATATTGTTTTTCTTTGCATCATCTTGTAGCTGTTGAAGTGTTATTTCCTGATTTCTTGTTATGTTTAGAAAATCTTTCCTTTCCTATTCACTAGCTGCAATCTTATCTTCGAGGTCTGAGATTCTATCTTCAATTTTTTGAAGTAGTTTTTGCAACTTTCATTAGAGTTTTTGATTTCCTGTGTATCTCTTTGAATCTGCTTAATGCATTCTGTTTGTCTCTTAAACTATTCTTTCAGGGATTCTATCATTTTGCTTTGGTCCTCTAATTTTTTATCTGTGTCTTCATTGGATGCATTCAGTATTTCTTTCACTACTGTTATCATTTCTTCTTTTACCTGGGAGAATATTTCTCATTTGAGTTCCCTCATAGCTTCCCATACTTGCTTCTTTATTTCAGTTGATATCATTTCATACACTTCAGGTGTATGTGTAGTATTTTCTTCTATGTACATGACTCCTAGGTTTTCTTGGGATGGGCTGGAGGTTTGAGATTGCATTTTGGTCTTTCGTTTTGTCATTTTCCTATATGTCCGTGTTTCCAGTGATTTTCCAAAGCTTTCCCTGGATGTGTTGGAAATCACCTCCTGAGTCCTCTGCTGCTCAGACTCACTTGGCTTTGGCTTCCCTTGTGTGATGGGCCTGGCTCCCCTGGTTGAATGAAGGCCACTGGGTGCAATCCACTGAAGCCTGCAGAACCTCTGGAACCTAGTCCAGTGAGCTAAGGGGGCTGGGAAGACACCCAGCCTTCAGGATAGATGGTCCCAAATTTTTCCAGGCCTGCCCTGATGAGCTGCAACTCACCTTGTGGTGTGGTGCTGGCTTGGCTCCACCTTCAGTGGGCCTGGATCCCCTGGTTGAACGAAGGTCACTGGGCACAGTCCACTCAAGCATGCAGAACCTATTGAGCCTAGGCCAGTGTCCTAAGAGGGCTGGTCAGCACTTAGCCACTGAGATTTATGGCCCCAAATTTTTCCAGGCCTGCCCTGGTGAGCTACAACATACCTCACGGCAGAGTGCTGGCTTGGCTCCTCCTTAGGCGGGTCTGGCTCCCTTGGTTGAATGAAGGTCACTGGGCGCAGTTCACTCAAGCCCATGGAACCTCTGGAGCCTAGTCCAGTGAGCTAAGGGGGTTGGTCAGGCACCCAGCCTCTGGGATTGATGGTCCCAAACTTTTCTGGGCCTGCCCTGGTGAGCTGCAACTCACCTTGTGGTGTGGTGCCAGCTTGGCTCCCCCATAGTAATATATTTTTATTTTTTTCTGATAAAATCACTAAAATTTAATTGTTATCTGAGATTTATTGATCATTATTTCTTTTATTTGCATAGAAAATAAGCAATAACATATTAACAGGTTTTTCAACAGGCTACCTTAACATATCTCAAGTATTTCATAATAGCTATACTGGAAAATACAGTCTTGACATTCACCCTGTGAAGCATTAAAATTTAACATACTTTCCACTTTTAAACAAAAGTAAACCCAAGTCTTAAAGGTTTCAGATAAAATATACACTGTCATCAGGTGTGCTAAGAGACCTTAAAACAGTAAATAAACAAATTTTATATTTACTACTGTATAAGATATTATCTATTTTCTGATTATCAATCCTTTCCTCCTGGTATGATCACCAGTGAAACAAATATCTGAAGGGCATATGATATAACAATATATGTAAACAACCTCAAATTTTACATAACTCTTTTCACCTTACACAAGCTTAACATCTTTCATTTCATTTCACTATCAGCCAAATAGAAACAAAACTTCTCTCCATTAACCAGGAGGGAAATTCTGTTGATTGTCATCAATCTCTATTCAAAGTACTATTACATGTAGAAGTAATATAAAATTAAAAGTCAAAGTAGTCACTGGTCAAATATTAATGAACTTTAGGCATCAGGAGTTCTTCAAGGTGAGAAGGTGATTAAAGTTGGAAGAGGAAAGGTGGGTAGGAAGAAAAACCACAGATTGAAAAAAAACTTCACAGAGAAGTCAGGAAATGATTTACATCTTTCTAACATACAAAAACCAACCAATTACAACTAATAAATTTAGCAAGGTTTTAGAAAAGATCACTATAGAAAATTAACTATATTTCTATATACAGGCAAAATATCACTTGGACCATGAAATTAAATACTGTTTACAATAGCTTTAAATTATTAAATACTTAGGGGTAAATATGACAAAAGATGTAAAATACCAAAACACTGCAAAATACACAACACTGCTGACAAAAACAGCTGGGGTAGGGGAAAGGAGAAAAAGAAGAGAAAAGATTATATGTATACAAGTATACATATATATGTGTGTATATGTATATAAAATATGTAACTATACTATTAATCTCTGTAAGTTTGTCAAAAAATAGTTTGTGTTTTCGTTGTTTAATTCATCATTTTTAATAGTTTTTTTATTTAAAGAGAAAAAAACAGGAAAAAGGTAGAAATATTACATAATTTCAAGAAAAGAAGATAAACAGTAAGAAATGACTAGTTGATAAATTACATATTGTTCTTTTAGAAATAGTTATGCAAGTTACAAAATTAAAGCACACAAAGTGGAAACTAAAGCAGTGAGAGTGCAAATAGATCTGTTCAACAATCCAACAAGAACCTAGAAATATGGTCATCAATCCCACACACCTAAACATACATGCAGCTATCTTTTATAGCGCTTCTTATTTCCTCTTTTTTTTACAATAGCAATTATACATTTTCAAATTTTATTTAAAGAGAAGAAAAACAAAGCAAAACAGAAAAAAGGGTAGCAAAAATACAGAATTCTAAAAGAAAGAAAGAAAAAGTAAAATGAGAAAAAGCCCCACTAAGAAATCAGTAATTTATAAATTACATACTGTCATCCTGGATGTGGTCATTCCAGTTACAAAGCTAAAGGGTACATAGTAAATATTCAAACAGACAGACTACAAACAGTTCTGCTCAAAGATCTAACAAAGATTCAGCAATATGGTCATCTATTTTACACACTGAAACATACATGGAGTTATATCCCTTAGAGCACTTTATTTTCCTCTCTTTTTTATAATAGCAATTATACACTTGTAGTTCTTATTTACTTTTTATACCAGAGACACAATATGATATTTATAAATATGATTCTTACCTATTTCACTAATGAGGATGGTCTCAAGTTGCTCCATTTACCTATGAAGGCCTAAAGATCATCCTTTTTTATAGCTGAGTCATATTCCATTGTATAAAAATGCCACATCTTTTTCATCCACTCTGCAGTTGATGGGCATCTTTGTTGTTTCCAGGATTTAGCTATCACAAATTGTGCAGCTATGAACATGGGTTGTCCATATATCACTGTGATATGAACTTTTCAGTTCTTCAGGGAAAATACCCAGGAGAAGAATAGCTGGATTGAATGGGGCTTCCAATCCTAGTCTTCTGAGAATTCTCCATATGGATTTCCATAATGGTTGCACCACTCTACATTCCCACCAACAGTGGAGCAGCCATTTTTTCCCCGCAGCCTTGCCAACATTTGTTATCAGTTGATTTCTTGATGGCAGCTATTCTTTTGGGAGCAAGGTGGAATCTCAATGCTGTTTTAATTTGCATTTCTCGAATGACCAGTGATGGTGAACATTTTTTCATGTATTTATCTGCCATTTGTATATCTTTCTCTGGGAAATGTGTGTTTTTCTCAGATGCCCATTTTTGGAGAGGATCTTTGCACTTGGGGGCCTTGATGTTTTTCAATTGTTTATATGTTCTGGATATGTCCTTTGTCTGAGGGGTTGCTGTCTAAAATTCTTTCCCACTCTGTTGGTTTTCCTTTCACTCATTTGGTGATTTCCTTTGAAGTGCAGAAACTTTTCAATAATGTGAGATCCCATTTGTTGATTCTTTGAAGTGTTTCCCATGCAGTTTGCATCTTGTTCATGAATCCTCTGCCTATCCCTATGTCTCCAAGAGTTCTACCTACCTTGTCTTCCAGCAGATTTAGTGTTTCTGTTTTAATACTGAGGTCTTTGATCCATTTAGACTTTAGTTTTGTGCATGGTGATATGTATGGATCTAGTTTCAGTATTTGGCATGTGGAGAGCCAATTTTTCCAACACCATTTATTAAAGAGACTATCCTTCTTCCAGTGGACATATTTAGCTCCCTTGTCAAATATCAGGTGGCTGAGTGTCTTTGTAGTTGTGTCATTGTGCTTGCATCTTTTAATCTGTTCCATTGATCCTCAAGTCTATTTCTTTGCCAATACCAAGCTGATTTTATCACTGTGGCTTTATAGTACTGTTTCAAGTCAGGAATTGAGATGCCTCCTGTCTTGCTTTTGTTGCCTAGAATTGCCTTTACTATTCTAGGTTTCTTCTGTTTCCAAATGAATTTTAGGAGTGTTTTCTCCAGATCTGTGAGCTATGTCAATGTTATTTTGATTGGGATTGTATTAAATCTGTATAACAGTTTTGGGAGTATGGCCATTTTCACAATGTTGGTTCTTCCTAACCAAGAGCAAGGAATGTCTTTCTATTTTCTAATGTCCTCTTCAATCTCCTTTTTCAGCATAGTATAATTTTCAGCATATAGGTCTTTTATATTTTTAGTTAGGTTGATTCCTAAGTATTTCATTTTTTTTGCATGTTGTTGTAAAGGGCAATATTTCCATAATTTCTCTCTCAGTGAGTTCTTTGTTTGCATACAGGAATGCTATTGATTTTTGAGCATTGACTTTGTATCCAGCTACACTGCTGAACTTGTTTATTACCTCTAGTAGTCTTTTATTGGAGTTTTTTGGGTCTTCTATATAGAGTATCATGTCTTCTGCAAATGGTGATAATTTAACTTCTTCCTTTCCTGTCTTTACTCCTTTTATTTCTCTCTCTTGTCTGATTGCCCTGGCTAGTGTTTCCAGAACTATACTGAAAAGGAGTGGTGATAGTGGACATCCTTATCTTGTTCCTGATTTTAAAGTGAAAGCTTTCAGTATTGGTCTATTTAGTATAATGTTGGCTGTTGGTTTGTCATAGATGGCCTTTATAAGCTTGAGGTAGACACCATGTATTCCAAAGGTTTGAAGGATTTTTACCATGAACATGTGTTGGGCTTTGTTGAAAGCTTTTTCTGCATCTATTGAGATGACCATGTGGTTTTTGTTTTTGGCTCCATTGATGTGGTGTATTACACTTATTGATTTGCATATGTTAAAGCATCCCTGCATTCCTGGAATGAACCCCACTTGGTCATGAGGTATAATCTTCTTGATGATTTGCTGCATTCTATTTGCCAGTATTTTGTTGAGAATCTTTGCATCAGTGTTCATTAATGAGATTGGCCTATAGTTCTCTTTTTTGATTGGATCTTTCTCTGGTTTTGGTATCAGAGTAATACTTTCCTCCAGGAATGATTTAAGGAGGATTGCTTTTTTCTCAATTTCATCAAAGACTTTAAGGAGTACTAGCATCAAATCTTCTCTAAATTTCTTGTAGAATTCAGCTGTGAATCCATCAGGACCTGGGCTTTTCTTTGTTGGTAAGTTTTGAATTACATTTTTAATTTCAATAGCTGATATTGGGTTGTTCAAAATTGCTATATCTTCTTGGCTGAGCTTTGGTAGTTCATATATTTTTAGAAATCTGTCCATTTCCTCTGTGGTTTCCACTCTATATGTGTAGAGATTTTCAAAGTAGTTATTCATGATTTTTTGAATTTCCATGGGATCTGTAGTGATTTCTCCCTTTTCAGTTTTTATTAGATTTTTTCTTTCTTTCTCTTTATAAGGTTAGCTAGGGGTTTGTCAATTTTGTTTATTCTCTCAAAGAACCAGCTTTTTGTTTCATTAATTTTTTGTATTTTTTTTTAGTTTTAATTGCATTGATTTTTGCTCTGATCTTTACAATTTCCTCTCTTCTATGAGCTTTGGGTTTAGCTTGCTCTTCTTTTTTTTGATGCTTGAGATGGAGCATTAGGTTGTTTATTTGTGCTCATTCTGTTTTCTTCATATGAGAATTTATTGGTATATATTTCCCTCCTAAGACTGCTTTCATTGAATCCCACAGATTACAGTATGTTGTTTCTATATTTTCATTGAATTGTAGGTATTGTTTTATTTCTTCTTTAATTTCATCTGTAGCCCACTGGTTGTTCAAAAGGCTGTTATTTAATTTCCATGTATTTATGCAGATTTTACAATTTCTTTTGCCATTAATTTCCAATTTCAGTGCACTATGGTCAGATATTATGGATGGTATGATTTTAATATCTTTGCATTTACTTAAGAATGTTTTATGGGATGATATGTGGTCTATTTTGGAAAATTTCCCATGTACATCTGAGAAGAATGTGTATTCTGATGTGACTGGGTGTAACACTCTGTAAACATCTACTAAGTCCAATTGCTCACAGGTATGATTCAGTTCTGTTATTTCTTTGCTGACTTTTTGTCTAGTTGATCTATCTCTTTGTGACAATGAGCTGTTAAGATCTCCTGTTATAATTGTGTTCTTGTGTATTTGGTTTTTCATGTCCATTAGTATCTGTCTTATATAGTTGGGTGCTCCTGTATTTGGTGCATATGTATTTATAATTTTTAGTTCTTCCTCTTGAATTTTACCACTAACAAGTATGTAGTGACCTTCTCTATCTCTTTTAATCATTTTATGTTTGAATTTCACATTGTCTGTAAATAGAATAGCTACCCCTGCTTTTTTCTGTGTTCCTGTTGCATTGAGTACTGTTTTCCATCCTTTGACTTTTAATCTATGAGTTTCCTTTGAGTAGATGTGTTTCTAGTATACAGCATATTGTGGGATTCTGTTTCTTGATCCATTCTGTCAATATATTTCTTTTTATAGGTGAATTGAGGCCATTTATCACTGATATATGCTGGCTCTACTTTGCCATGTTATGTTCCAGTTGTTTCTTTCTGCTTTTCCTCTTATTTAATTGCTTATCCTACCTGGTGGTTTCTTTCTGTTGTTGTTTTGGGGACTGTGGTCATTTTTATCTCTGTCTAGTATTTCTTTTAGTTCTCTTTCTAGGGTTAGTTTGGTGGACATGAATTTCCTCAGTTGTTCTTTGTCATGGAAGTATCTTGTTTCTCCATTAAATTTGAACAAATATTTTGCTGGATACATCAGTCTGGGTTGAAGGTTGTTTTCTTTCAGTGCTTGAAATACCTCACTCCAAGCTCTTCTTGACTTGAGGGTTTGTGCTGAAAAGTCTGTCATGATTCTAATGGGCTTTCCTTGATAGGTGAGTTGTGTCTTTCCTCTGACAGCTTTTAGTATTCTGTTTTTATACTGTATGTCTGAGATCTTAATTATTATGTGTCTGGGTGTGGATTTATGTTGATTGTGACTGTTTGGTGTTCTATATGCCTCACTTATCTGCATATCAGATACCTTCCCCATGTTTGGGAAATTTTCTGCTATTATTTCTGTAAATACGTATGTCATTTGCCTGGACTCCTGTATCTTCGCTAATGTCCATTATTCTTATATTGTTGCTCTTGGCATTATCATGAAGCTTCTGGATTTTCATTTCATGCTGCTTTATTATTTTTAAAAGTTCTATCCTTTCCTGATCACTAATTGTGATCCTGTCCTCAAGGTCCAAAATCCTATCCTCAGCTTCCTTTAGGCAGTTTTGCACGACGCTTTCAATAGAATTTTTTGTTTCTTGGATGTCTCTTTGAGTTTTTTTCATGAATTCGGCTTGTTTTCTATACTGTTCATTCAAAGTTTCAATCAGTTTCCTATGCTCATATACTTTTTTCTCCAGTTCTTCTTTAGCTGCATTCAACAACTCCTTTACTAAACTTGTTATTTCTATCTTTACATGGGAGACTACTTCTAATTTGATTTCCTCTATAGCCTGATGCAGTTGTTTTTTTTATTTCACTTGCTATCTTTTCAGAGATTCCCAGTGTGTTACTTTTGAGGTCCTCTATTTCAATGTTTCCTTTACTTGCTTCTGGTGAACTATATGTTTGAGACTGCATTTTGCTTTTTTGTTTTGTCATTTTCACTCTGGTGTTTTCTATGTGTAGGAGGGGATCACACACACTCTTTTCAGACACATCAAAGCCTTACAGTTAGTTGGAGGGGATTTTAATATTGGCCCTATTTATCCCCTGTACACCTCTAATTTAGGGGTATACCCACTGCACTGATACAGTTAATCCACTGTGGTCCAAGGTTCGCTGCCTGGGAGCAAAGTTCCAAATTTTTTCACACTAACTGGAGCCTGCTGAGGTCTTCTGATATTCCAGATGGGAGGGTGGGTCCAGCTGAAGCAGTCCAGGGCAGTTTTCAGTCTTGGCTGTGCCTCCTTGATGTTCCCAGTGGCAGGGGGGCCCATGGTGTTGGTTCCAGGCAGCCTACCCCTGATGTGGGCTTCTGCTAAGTTCCTGGTGGCAGGACAGGCCCTTGGGGGAGGTTCCAGGTAGCCTCTGCCTGATGCAGGCTTCTCCTAAGTTCCTGGTGGCAGGGCGGACCCATACTGGAGGTTCCAGGCAGCTTACCCCTGATGCAGGCTTCTGCTAAGTTTCTGGTGGCAGGGAGGGCCCTAATTCATCATTTTTATGCCTAAATTTTGTAATCTAAACAACTACTTTTAAAATAACAATATGTAATATATTAACTAGTGTTAATTTCCTACTATTTTTTGAAATTTTGTATCTTTTAATCCTATTATGTTTTATTTTATAATAAAAAAGAGTAACCTGGTTTTTTACCTTCATATCTGACACTAAATCAACTGTGCGACCCAGGGAAACTCTTTTACGCAGTTTCTCTTAAATAATGGACCAGAATCAATGATTTAGTTCCAATTACACAAGGTCATAATGCTAACATGCATAGTTTTTATCAACAAATTTGATATTACCAGATGAATGGAGACTTTGTATTTGAGAATGAAATATAGTTAAGAGACAGGAAGAAGGCAACCCCCTATATTTCATTTCACATGTCACATTCATATAAACATTTCACGTTTCACATTCTATAATGCAAATATTATAATTGTTATGTTAGAAAGGAAAACAGTGAGACTGAGAAATCAAGTTACTTATGCTACCCATCATCATACAGATATAAGGCTAAGAAGCAGTATCTGAATGCAATCAAAGCCAAGCATTCTCTGCTATCCACAGTGCTTCTTCAGCATTGCCTTTCCTTTCTCTCAGCAGCAGTAAGCAAAGATTTAAAATAATTCACACACAGTTTTGCAAAAGGTACATATATAATCAATTAGTTTAGAGGTGGAGATGGAATAAGTGAACGTCAACTTTATATTGTCATCTAAAACAAAAGTGGATATATATTTTGTGCAAGATCTACAAGGTTCTGAATATCCTATCAAAACAATGACTTTTTGAAGGAAAATCTGCATGATCTGAATTCATCTCTAAATAAATGAGGAGACAATACCATAAGAATTCCAATATACACATTCCTGATCACATACATGAGTTCTTATGGCCAGATTCAGACTGGCAAACTCTGTTAGAGAGATGAACAAAGACACAAGAGGCAGAAAATATCTTTGATAGAGGCCCAGAGGACATTAGAGTGAAGCCCTGAACTACCTTAAACCTCCAGATTTATTGAGTAACAAGAAAGACAATAGAGTTTGCTGAGCCCAATTTCCTTGCAAGGCAGGCAAGGAAGTTTGCTGAGCCCAGATGTTTTTGCCTGGCAAGGCAGGCAAGGAAGGCCTGGTGATACTTTGGATGAATTATTAAAATTTTTATTAAGTTTATTGATACAATTTAGATATACAAAATGATCACATTCATCACAGGGAATCTGTCCCTATACATGATGTATTTTAGTTCTTCTTTTTTCCCCAATGTCCTCCCTTCCCTTCAACCCTTTTTTTCCTTCCATATGTAGAATTTTTCCATCTTATACTTTTTTTCTCATTTTTTCTTTTCCCTCCATCCCTTCATTCTCTTTCCCTTGTGAAAATTTCTTCCTATTTCATAATATCTATTATACATTTTGATTCTTATGTAGACAGGTGCAACCACTGTGGAAATCAATTGGGAGGTTTGACCAAAAAATTGGGGTTAAGGGTTTTATTTGATCCAGCTGTTCCTCTTCTTGGTATTTTCCCAAAAGAATTAAAAGCATCATACCTTAGTGATACATGCACACTCATATTTATTACAGTAGTTTGCTAATAGCTAAATCTTGGAAACAACCCAAATGCCCATAAACAGATGAATGGATAAAAATATGTATTTTTTAATGCAGTGGAATACTGCTCAGCCATAAAGGATAAACTTTAGACATTTATAGTTAAGTGGATGGACCTTGTTACCATACTCTTAAGTGAAACAAATTACATACATGTGTAAATATTCCATTGTCTCTCTGGTATGAGACACTGAATAATAAATTTTTATCTGATTGTCCCCTTGGGAGCTTCCTTATTTTCCTACTAGGGTCCATCTCTATCAGATCCTGACCTAGATCCCCAATCTCCCAAATGAGTGTATGGCAGAGGTTTAAATAAAATAAGATAATTTTTGTGATTTTAGGGCTCCAGGAGGGTCAAAACCTTTAATCGAGCTCGAGACTCTGAGGGCTAAGACAAAGCCTTCTCTGGACAGCCGCCAACTTTTAGTAGGTCCAACAACAAGGGGTGGAGAAACTGAGGAAAGCACAGGAAATGAGTAGGACCTTGGGAGTCACTTCAAAGACTTCTCCAAGTAATAAATTATGCAAATTTAAGAGAACTGTTGTATCTCCAGGATAATATTTATGGTAGGATTGAGACTGCAGGAGTCAAATTCCTCCAGCTGCAGTCTCTATTTACTTAATTAGTGTTGGAGCCAAGATGTCTTCAACTGTGGCCTTATCTTGCCTTTGAGGTACCTCTGTCCTCACAGGCCACTACAGGCCTCAGCAAGGACCAGTGATAGAGGTTCTTAGAGGTTCATTTACTATGAATCAGCTCCCATCACCAGGCAAGGGGCCAAGGCCTAGGAAAGACTCACAAATAAACATAAAAGGCCAATTTGTTAATTTTAAATCCTGCTCAGAGCCACTTCATAGTGGTCTTCGACACATCTCTGCTCAAACTGGCAAATAATCCTCTGTTAAATATGTTCTGGCACCTTAGAGTTAGCAGTTTTCCACACACACCCCACCCCTCCAGTCAACTGTTCATACTTAAGCTCAGAAATGAACACTGTTGTGTTGAAAGAGAAAGGTGGTTGTGACCAATCTAAAAGACTCCTCCCCTTCTTAGGAAGAAAAATGTCTGTTATTTTCTATAATAGATAATATAATAAATAGAGACCTCCAGATGGTTTGAATGACATCTGCATGTAAAAATATTCCTAAAATCCATAAATTGCCTCTTCTTCTTCTTGTGTACTCCATACATCCCACAAAGAACTGCAGCTAAACTAATGTTTAACATGTAAATACAGTTAATGCATCTTTTCTCCCTTTTGGATTCAATTTGTTCTTTAAAATTTAATAAATTTATCAATTTAATAAAATTAATCAAGTGGCTATTATATGAATGATTCTTTTCAAAAGAAGCTATTAATCACTAAGTAACAAGTTAAGCACAGATCAACAGTAGAAATAGGCTCTACCACAAAGCCAAAATCAAGTATAGGTATAATTTAATTAAAGAAATATAAAATGTCAAAAATAAAACATACTGTTTCCTTGCTGTCTGCATCCACATTTCATATAAACATTTTCAGGCTATTTCTTATGTTTCATTTCAAGAAATGGTAAGGATTTTGGAAGAGTTACTAGAATTTTGCTGTGCACTTCTACCTAAAATGGGTTTGCTAACATCTTGGACCTCAGATTTTTTTGTTTCTGCCATATAACAAAAAAAGAAACAACAAACATAATAGAAAAAACAAACCATTATTAAAATTTGTGTTATTTTCTACAACTTTGAACATAGAAGTATAATCATTTAATAAAACAATTTATGATAGGATTTCCTTAAGATGGCAAGTTATTAATAAACACCTATTACATAAAGGTAGACAAAACTCAAGCTTTTAAAAAATTTTTATAAAAGGATTTGATCTCTAACTTTTAAAAAATTATGTTAATTGAAATGCAGAAAAATATTTTGTGTTTATATATGAAATAAATTCATAGGTAATTTTGTAAAGGTTTTTTGCTTTCACAAAAATGTCAGAGATGATATATTCAAAAGTGATACAATGGCTATCACAATTCTTTGCTGCACGGAATGTTCCCTTACTGCTATTCACTAAATTGCTGATAAAAACTCAAAACTCCACAGGATCCTACAGTCTCTTTACAGGGTAGTGCCACCTTGTTAGGAACCACTGACCTAAAATTTACCAAAATACTTTAGTAATTTTCAGTACCCACATAAGTACTATTTTAGGTTTCTGCCTTGGTTGGGGGGAGGTAACTACTGACTCATGAACTCAGGTTAGAGTAATTTTGACTTAAGTACTAACCTTAATTTGAAACCCTAGTACATTTCCAGTCCAGACACCCTATGAAGAAATTTTACCTAAAATTCTATCTATTGAAGAACATAGACAATTAAGTTATCTTTCTACATGCAGGAGAGAATTAAATACACTGATAATTCTGTTTCCTGTGTACATCTCTTATAAAATACTTTCTTACCTATTTTCTAGGCAATTAAAGTCAAAACAAAGACATAATCACTCTTTTACACATACTAATGCAAAGACACCATGAGGTAAACAATCTAAAAGTCACTTACATGTGCCACTGACATGTGTCATTGTATTTTTATTCAACAGACTAATATCTTCATTAAATTTTGATTCAGCATCTACTAAAAGTTTAAATTACATGATCAAACCAATGACCTTGTGTATGTCTTTTGGGCACAATCTAGAAAGAGGACTAAGAACTGGGAAGAAAGTTACCTAAATAATTTTATCAGTTATACTACTTGGAAATAGGGATATATATAACTTATTCTGACCACTGAAAAACTACTATATGCCCAATATATTTTGTTAAATTAGCATATATCCATTCAATTTATACACATTATAAAAGGATTTTATAAAATGTCTAGTGAAAGAATAATTAGCCTCACTAAATGGTCGCTTTAGATTTTTTTTGTATGATTTTTCACTTCAGTTTTCCTTAATTGGCCAATAATACCTAAAATAAATCAATATTTTACTTTTAAACAATATGGTTATCTTTCTTCCTACCTAAAATTGATACAAAATTTACTTTATTCACATATGGATATCATTATTAAAAGCAACTATTGTGTATATCCAGACATTCATTTTTCAGCACCATTTCTTTATTGTTTCTACAAAGAAATTTGACAAAATGTAGAAGCTGAATGTTTGTATAATACATGTTTAAGATTCACTTTGGAATCAGTGTTAAAGCAACAATGCATGTATATCAGATCTAATGTTCTAAAACTAGAAGTCATATTTTGTGTTTTCAGACAGAATTATAGTGCTCATAACTTCACAAAAATGCATGATCTGAAATACTGTCTAATATAAAGATCCAACCATGTGCCACGTGTGCATACAAGGCTTTGTACTTACCTGGTGCTAGGCTTCTTCTGGAGGGCTTTACTGTATCCAGGATAAAAACTCCTCTTTTCTGCTGTTTCCATTTTCTGTACAGAAAAAAAATCAAAATGAAGACCAGATGGCTTGAAAGAGAAAGCAGATGGTGATTTTTCAATCCAGTTCAACAAATTTTGTATTGTGTACCAAGAAGACTTCATCATGATTATAAAACTATGGTATTTAAAATAAGAGAGTAGATAATGAAAAAAAGAGTATAGATTCTGTTTTTTATGATCATAGAATAAAGAGATCAAAGGTTGACCACATTATCTGGGAAAAACACCATAATCATTAGTATTGCTTACAGTGTGTTGGGTCCTATCCCAAAGGCTGGCCATGGATTATCTCATTCAGGTCCACAAACATTATCAAGGAAGGTATGCACTATTATCTTCATAAGCAGAGTTTCCCTTAGCTGAGTTTCAAAGAAAGAAAAGGACTTGGAGAGGTAAAGAGGAGGAAACTCAAACAAAATCATACATAAACATGTAATTATGTTTAAAGTTTAAAGATACATACATTTGGGAATCCCTTTGTCAAATAGATGATTTCTTGTAATTAAAAAAATGTTTTTCTTCTATTTTATGTGGTGCAAAAGTATAAGATAAACTGAATACTCTGGGTACTATACTTTGTTCTCAATAACTTAAACATTTGTGGCAAACGAGGTTTTGTTTAACTTGAATTGTCCAGATAATTACTAAATTTAATTTTACATATGTAATAGCTCTATGTATAGCTAGAGGGCCTGCTTCTAGAGACAGATTAATAAAAGTATCACACAATCATAACCACCAGTGAAGTTGAGATTGGATAAGCAAAGTCAAAGTCTACCATAAAGCTAACACCAAATGAAAAGTTAAAAACAGCAGAACAGATACTTTATTAAAATAACTCCCACACCTATGCTCACATCCAGACCCTCTCCAGCCAGGTGGGCATCCCAAGAGCCAGGGAGTGGTTGAGGATGAAGGTCCCTGCTTTGACTGCCTCAAGTTTCCACCACAGCTTTGCTTGTTTCCACCCAGTGTGGCTCTAAGCAAGCAAACTTCACGTCCCCATAGCTTGGACTCTGAGCATCCCCATCCCACCCCCAACTTTGCCACCCCCTGACCCACCATCGTTTGGGAACCCCAACATCAGCCAAGGGACTATCCTCCTTTACTAAGCCCAGCATCAGGGCCTCCTGAGCCAGGGGCCTTGGCTGAACCCAAAGGTGGCACCATGGCCCAGCGCCTACCTTTTTCCACTCTCTGAGTAGGCAGCACAGCTCTGACCATCTGGGTGCTGAACCCAGTGAGTCATTTAAGGGACCCTGGACCCCATCATCCACTGAACTGGGGGGAGGCGACACCACCCCAAATGCTGCAGGTTCACTGTCAGATATGTTAGATTTGGGGTTAGGGTCGACACTAAGAGTTTCAAAGGTCACTCAGGGGAAGCAGGCAGTCCAGGGAGAGAGGCCAACGTCCCTGACCAAGGCAGTGGAGTCCTGAGCCTTAGCGTCTTTTAGTCCCTGTCACCAGGAGACTCAGGCCTTGAGAATGACCGAGAGCCACAGAGGCAGACCAGGAGTGGGGGCGCAGAGCACGAGGCACCGGGGACGGCGCAGGCCTACTGCGTCCTCAGCTTCTGGGGCCAAGTTCTGTGCCCAGACCCTGCGGTCGTGTGCACTAGCGGGTTACTGTTGTGTTCTCCTCCGCGAAACGCACAGGAAGCACTCGCTCTCCTGTGTGCCAGAGGACGCGGGCGTGGAGCCGGGGCGCTCAGCCGCAGCCTCGCAGGTGGCCATGCTTTCCCTGAGGCACCGCCGAGGAGAGTCCTGCCCTCACCTCCAGCTCTGGAGACCGGCCCGCACCTCCTGCCACTCGCCATCGAGTGGCGTGAGGCCTCGCTGAATTCCCAGCACTGTGCATGGTGAGGTCCTGCACCTTCGCACGGCCCCGTGGTGTGGGCTTGCGTGGTCTCAGAGAAGCCACTGGCGCATCTCTGTGCATGTGGTGCAGCCCGACAGCAAGGGGAACTCTCCGGGTGTGTCCCATGAAGGCCTGGTGGGGTCTCGTGTCAGCCCGTTTGGGCGGGTGAGAGCCAGGACAGAGGCCCAGGAGCACCGAGGCCGGGCAGGGTCCCTTGGGAGTGTGAAAGCCCGGAAGGGGCTCCAGGTCTGCGGGTGGCATGGGTGCCTGTGGGGTCGCCTGGAGGCTGTGGCGGGATTGGGTGAAATTCTAGGTGAGGTGTTGGATGTGGGGCCTCAGGAGGTCTCTGGTGAGCGTGGGTGCGGCAGGATAAAGTCATGGTACCTTTTCGGTCAGCCCGGGCTGGCAGTGTGTGTGGCGGGAATGTGGAGTGGGGTGCGCACAGTGAGGGGGCACGGTGCGAATCCATACGGTGATGGGGGTGCGTGCCTCCGCTGTGTTTCCCAGTGCTGGGGAGCGGGGAGCTGGTGTATGAAAGCTGTGTGGAGTCCAGCGAGGCCTGTGAGGGGAGGTTCCTGAAGCGAGGAGGACGACCTCTGGTGTAAGCGAAGAAAGGTAAGGAGTCTTGGCGGCCTGCAGTTTCCCGCGTGGGCCTCTGGGTAAGGTGGGGCGGAGAAGGTTGTGTGGTTGTTCAGGGTGGAGGTGAGTTCTCTCTGTGAGCTGGAAAATCATGTGGGAATCATCTGTGGGGGTTGCTAGGGGGCAGTGGCAGGCAAGATGAGGCCTCAGATGAGGTCCTGCCGTGAGCTGCCTTGGCCAAGTTGCACTGGAGTTCACTTGGAAGTCTGTGTGAAGTCTGGGCAGTCTCTGGTGAGGACGGAGTTGGGCCAAGGCACCTTGTATCCCTGTGGGCTGAGGAATATTGCTGCTGGTGTTCACATGGAGGTAGGAGGGATAGAGAAACTCTCTGGGCTTTTTAGAAAGTATTCACCCTATTTATTAAAATTTGACTTTATGGTGCCAGGCTTGATGGTGCATGCCTGCAATCCCAGCACTCAGGAGGCTGAGGCAGGAGGACTGTTGCAAGCTAGAGATCAGCCTGGGCTACAAAGTGAGCTCAAGGCCAGGCTGAACTGTATAGTGAAACCCTTCTCAAAAAGACAAACAAAAACCCTAAACAAACAAAAAAACAAGCAACCCTTAATTTATTAATTTTTAATTAATAAATTAATTTATAATCTCCCAAAATCCTGTTACTTGGGAAGGGCTAGGATTGCAAAATATCAATTTTGGGGATACACATTCAGACTGTAGCAGTTAATCATTAGTGTTGAATAAGAAAACAGGGACAATAAAGAAGGCCACAATTTAATCTTGGTTTTCTTTTTTAAAGAATTTCACTAGCTAATCAAATTGTTTTTTGTCCAGATATGTGTGAACACAATGTTTCTATGGAATAATAATTTCAGTAACTTATTAATATGATTTTTAAAAAATATATGATGAATGTGAAGACAGATTGAGTAAGTAAGCTTCGCTGGACTGTATCCTTGTTTCAGTTTTCTAATGACTCTTTGGAGCATCACTTCTTCTAAAATGATATTAGAAACAGACTCTATGTACAAAACATGAAAAATATTGTTAAAGTATACTGTAACAAAAATTTTAAACTTCTTTTCAGGCTGAAGAGGACAGTTGTCACCCCTTTCCAGTTTATGCCAGTTTACACATTGAAATACTGGAGGAAAATAAGCAGACTCTATATTTTAAGCTTGTATGTTGGCCATGCTACCTGGCAGTAAAATATTAGCTTTTTGATTTTTATAGCCTTCTTTAGGCCAAGAGCACCAAGATTATGAGCCAGGCACCCTAGAGATGTGTTTTTTGGGAGACAGGAAATAGTATACCCCATGACCAAATTAAAAGTGAGCCAAAAGAACAACTTTGCCTCAGAATGTAAGAGCTTTAATTCTTCCCAAGAAACGTGAAACTTGTCCTGAATCACACTTAGCAAAAGAAGTCATCACCTATTTTGGAAGCATGATATGGAAGGTTCCACCCCAATCTCATTGGCTGTCACCAAAAAGCACAGGTCAGGGTCCCAGAAGACAACAAAGTAACAGCTGTGCCTCAGGCTGTCCAAGGAATATGAGAATTGCTCTCTTTTTCCAGGGATGGCAATGGATTATCTGGTGTGGGCCTGGCCCAAAGAAACAGAAAAAACCCTGTTGGAAAGTGGCTCACCTGTGGTTAAATGAGATAGACCAGTGTTGCGTGCAGACTGATGCCAACAAATAAACAGGTCCTGCAGAAACAAGAAATGATTCTGAGGAATGGTTCCTAGAAATGTTTCCTAGAAATGGCTACTAGACAGGGAAGCTCAAACTGGGAGTGACTCTCAGGAGCCAATGCACTCTGCCAGCTCCCTGGTTTCTGCACCAGACTGTTAGAGTTTTTTGGTGCAATAAAGGAGCAGAATATAAGAAAAATTAAAGTGGCTTTTTACACCAAGGACATAGAGAGGGTCCCACAACCAACAGCAGTCTGACTTTTTCCTGCTTGGATATGGGTATATGGGGTATATGTAACATTTGACTGGAGGTGGTGCTTACAGCAGGAACTGATGATGTACGAGGAACTGATTCGAATTTTCTTAGCATGCACTGGGAAAAGAAAAAGGAAGTTGTAATAGGGGAAGGAGGAAGTGACCTCAGGGTAAATATCCCTGATTTGGCCTTCCACCACTATAATGTTCTATAATTTTTTCTAGGGCAAAACTCTTTCAAGAACTATTATTTTTTTTCAGAAACCATCTCACAGTGAATCTATTTGGTAGCCAAAAGGTCTATAAAAGGAGAAATGTATTTCAGTAGATGAGTCTGACAGACCAACCACTGTGGAGAGGGCTTTGTTTGAGGGGAACACAAGGAGGAAAGTTGTAGTTCTGTAATTTTGTGCCATGAAACACAAAGATAAATTCTTATGTTTCCAGATTAAAAATTTACTATATCTTGGAAAGATACAACTAAAAATTTTGAAAGCAGCAGTGATAATATTCACCCTCATTCTGGTTTTTTTCTGTTTATTCGTTTTCTCAATACTTTTATCCATTTATTGTGAGCCATTCCCTTTCTTTTAATGTTACCACTTTCCCTTCCTTCCTTGCATCAATTATCCATTCTTACATACAATCTTTCTATCCCTTTATTTGATGAACACATTGTACTGTATATGTAAATGTAAAACAACAAGAATAGGACTACAAAGAAAAATTATTAGCTAATCCTTTAAAGACAATTGAAAAATACAGAATTAATATATACTCTATTCTTAGAACAGAAAACAGGTTAAAATTTTATTCTGTGATAAATAGTCCACTTTATTAACAAAATGCTAACAATAAGTGACAGAAAACAGAATCTTAAATAGGAACTAGGAAATATTTTATCCATATCTTGATAAAAACATTGTAAGCAACTTAAAAATGTAGGAATATTCAATCATTTTTATGAAGTATGGTCTGCAAAACTAATGGAGATACAATATTTGAAACTCCCCTGACTAAAAGAGAAGGAATGCAAAGAACCTCAGGGTCACCTTGCATCACTGTGTTATATTAGCAGTAAAGAATAACAGAAAGATAATCCATAAGGAGTTGGAGAGAGAAGATAAAATGCCACTATAAGATCAAATGATTTAAAATTCAAAATATTTGGCAAATACTAACATGGAGACCAAGAAATTAGGTTAAACTTGATACATGAAATTGATGCTTTTCTTATAAGCCATAAATAAAACATAAAAATGTAACATATAAATAGTTTTATTTTACATATTCAACAATACTTAAAAAATAGCAAGGAATAAGGCCATGATTCATTTTTGCATAAATAAAATTTGCATGTATATGTAATGTTTACAAAGAAAGATACAGTAGATATACACATACATCCCAATTTCAAAAGACAAATAAGTGAGATAAATGGAATGATTTATTCAATTGGAGACAGGAATGCATGCCTTTGTAACCTATCTATTTCTCCCCTAATTTTAAAAATTAATACATCTCCATATTAAGTTCAGAGTGTGTATAGTAGTTTATGGCCAAACAATTCTAGAATTCTCAAGGCCATGCAAGGCTAATTGGCAAATACAGCCTCAGAAATGATAAAAAATGTAAGGGCAAGAAAAGAAGTAAAAAGCCAACTATGTAAATGTAAAACAACCAGAATATGAAAATTGTAGCAATTCTAAAGGAGAAAAAATACTTATCAATGTTTATGAAATATCATGGAGAAAAATTCATCAAAAATTAGTAAATATAATTGTGAAAACCAGGGTAAGAGAAGATAAAATAGAATAAGTCATAAAAATTAAGCAACAATTATAGAATTGATGGCAAATTTAGTGAGACATACAGGGAAAAAAATCTCTGAAACAAAACTCAAATTGGAAAGGTGATTTTTACTGGTGGTAGTACCTGTAAAAATAACTGGAAAATTTTTGAAGTATTTTCCATGCTGCCATTTAATATGTGAATTATAAGGTGTCACAGACTTTATATTTATTTTATGTTTATTGTATGTGTCAGGTAGGTTCCTGGCCAGGAAATCTACAGTGAGGCTGAGCAGAGCCGGGGATCCCCGGTATCCCAGGGTATAGTAGAAGACAGCGAGAGAGCCCTTGTTGCACACGATGATGATGTGACCATGCTCAGAGTGTGCATCTGTGTCAAGGTATGGTGGATTTTTTCCCATCCAGACACCTCATAGAATGAGCTGGATCAGGAAGCAGATGGGGATGGTGTAGTTTGGTGCCCCTGATATCAGCAACTGCCTCATCCTTCTGCCTGGAGCAGTCACCTTAAAGGCCAGCACCATAGTAATGGTTTTGGTGAACACAGTGGAAACAGCCACAGTGAAGACAACCAGAAATGTCATCTTCTGGACAGTGCAGATGGCTGTATTGGGATGGTCAATGAAGAGCAAATATCAGAGGAAACAGAAGGTGAGGGAGATGAGCAGGGTGTAACTGAGAGTCCAGTTGTTGGCCTTGATGTGAGTGTTTTAGTGCTTCACAAAGAGCCAAGGATAACACCAGTGAGAATGGAAAAGCACAGAGCCATACAGGCCAGTGCCATCCCCCAGGGATCTTTGAAAACTAGAAAAGTGACAGCTTTTTGGAGGCAGAGTTTCCACTGTTTGTTGGGATACTGATAATCTGGACACCTCAAGCATTGGTACATATCTGGTGAGCCATGTGAAATGTCATCAGACCAGTAATTCTCCTTTATTCACTGGCTCCTTAGAAAAATGTCTTCTTTCAGTTGCTTAGTTGAATTTTCCTTCATTGTTCCTGTGGACAGCAAGCAATGGTATGCTCTAGGGTGCCAGGCATGATGGTACATGCTTGTCATAACCACCTCTATGAGGCTGTCAGGAGAATTGCAAGTTTTAACTTATTCTGCATAAATTAGCAATTTTGTGAGGCCCAATCTCAAAATAAAAAATAAAAGGATGGGGAATGAATCTGTGTACAAGCCTTGTCATTTCTTGGTACCACACAATCTATCTTGTCTAATTGCTCTGGTGAACATTCCACAACTCTATTCAATAGATGTGGTGATAATGGACATCCTTGTCTTGTTCCTGATTTTAGGTTAAAAGCTTTCAGTGTTTGTCCATTTAGTATGATGTTGGCTGTTGTTTTATGAAATATGGCTTTTATCAGATTGAGGAAAAGACCATATATTCCAATTTTCTATAGGGTTTTATTATTAATGTGTTGAATTTTCTCAAAGGCTTTTTCTGCATGTATTGATATGCTTTTTTGATTCTTATCTTTGTCTCTATTGATATGGTGTATTGCATTTATTGATTTGTATATGTTGAAACATCCCTGAATTCCTGGGATGAATTCCACTTGATTATGGTTTATAATTTTAATGATGATTTGTTGTATTCTATTTGTCAGTATTTTGTTGAGAAATTTTCCATCTATGTTCATTAGGAAGATCATCCTGTAGTTGTCTTTTTGGTTGGGTCTTCCATTGTTTTTGGTATTAGTATAATGCTTCCAGGAGAGTTTCTTCATTTTCAATTTCATTGAAGAGTTTAAGGAACATTGACATTATTAGTCTTCCTTGATTTTCTTGTAGAATTTACCTGTAAATACATCAGGACCTGGGCTTTTCTTTGTTGGTAAGGTTCTAATTACATTTTCAATTTCATTAACTGAAATTGGGTTATGCAGCAGTTTTATGTTTACCAGGCTGGCCTTGCCTTAACTCTACATATGTGATCAATATACAACTTCCTACAGATCCATGTTTTTTTGTTTTTTGTAGCAAAGGATGGCTTGTTGGTTGACCTGCAGGAATTGTATTTGAACACCGCTGTAGAAGGCATTTTCATTTTTTGAAGTTTTCATTTTAAGTGCAATCCAAAGATTTTAGTATCTGCATTCCACAATTGAAACCCTGTGCAGTCCATTAATCCATAACAGAAGACAGCTATCAGAAGGTATTACTGATTTGAGTTTTCAAATAATATATTATTTAGCTATGTTTTACACACTTTGTGGTTATACTTTTCTGTTGGATGTTCAAGAGCAAGATAAGGTGAGACCTGTATTAAATAAAATCAGTTATTTTTTATCTGTCAAGGTCAGTTATGTTCCATCAGGAATTGCCTTGGAACCACGCATAGCAGTTCTTAGCTCTTCTGTCAGTTTTAGCTTTCTGGATGAGTCACATCCATTGACTGACCACATTGCTTTCTATGAAAGCTTGGGAGACCTTTTCTCCTGGTGACTTTCCTTAAGCACACTACATACCAATGATATTTTACTCTGTGATCTCACAGTTTTCCTCATCAGAAGATCAAGCACTCACTGAGTATAATATGACAAAAAGAGATTCACTAATGTCCTGGGTCCTCATTGACCTTGAAGGGCTGGAGCCAAAATATTGGCTACCTTCTTAGCCCATCTATCTCTGTAATTTTTGGTCTCTAAACCTCAGTTGTTCAACATCAAGAAGAAAAGATTAGTAACAGTACAATGTAGCAGAGACAGTAAGCTTAACAGTTTTTAAACAATTGTAAAATATAACAATTGTTTAATATGTTAACAATTTTTATGACTTTTGAGAACCCAATCACAATATTTAACACATTACTTCTGAACAGTGAAAGACTTATAAGTTATGATAAACAACTATATATTACATTTACACAGCCAATTTTAGCGACATTCGGATTGACTGGGAACCAAGGTGGGAACATTTTTTTAAAACTATGATCCAAATTAAACTTTGATTAAGTGACCCAGAATGCAAAAGAAAGAAAAGAGAAAAAATCATTGAGCTCAAATAAAAAGGAACAGCTGTGCATAGAACAGACAAATGAACAAACGGATGGTCTATACAGATTCAAACAGATGCCAAAACAAGTATATGTCTTGTCAGTGTCTGTGAGTACTCTCCAAAAACCAGGGTGTTTTGGGCACCTTGTCTGAACTAGCTCACTTCTTATGCCCCCATATTCTTGGGGCTAGAACACCTACTCACCTCCAGCACCCTCAAGGAGTTTCTCAGTTGCTCTGTGTCACTTGGGCACTCCTGTGCAGGCATTTGTGCTTTTCACTCTACACATGTGAACAGTCAATAGCTCAGCTTACTCCCAACAACTGTTTAACAGACTGCACAAACAGGCAAACAGATACACAGGCTGACTGACAACTAACAAAATCAGAGTGCACTCAAATATATTTAGCCAAATTGAATTGCAGTAACTTTTTACACTTGTATGATTTGTAACTATAAGTAGACTAGTAAGATTCTTTGTTGGTCAGTTAGCAGAGATTTCTCATAAAAATAATTTGAAAAGGATGAAATCTTATCTAAATTTAATATTTATTTTTGTCATAGGGCATAGCATACACTCCTATAATCTATTTAGACCTTTGGTTTTAGTTTTGGTTACCATCTCCCAGGCATCCTGGGTCAATTAAGGTTGGTTCTGGCTTCATCCATTTCTATTGGTTGAAGCATCATCTCCATGGCATCACTGCCATAGAACTTTGCATTGGCTTATTGAGTGGTAGAATCAATTCCTTCTCTGGATTTAGGTCCATGATACAGTCAGACTGCACATTCTGGCCCCCAGATGGGCTGTTCAGTATTCTCTGGAAAGACACAAGCACACCCTTGACCCCAAATTGGCACTGAGCTGGTTCCTTTTCTTTGTCTAGTATGAAAATCTTTCTGAAGGATCCTTTCTAGTTTCTTTCTTTTACCTGAATTGTCTTACTGCTTCTGTAGTTCCATCCTTAGTAGGATTTAAAACTAACAGTACATATTGCCCAATGAAGCCTAGACAAAATTCTCCTCTTCTGTTTTTGTAATTAAATTTTGAGCAAGTTTAACAATTTTAGCTTGTATCCAGGTTAAATGGAGTTGTTTTTATAAAGCAGAAGCGTTTTGATGAAAGGCAACATGGGAAACAGAAGCCTGTTGAACAGTGTCCAAGGGAGTAATAGTGCATGGCAGTAGAAGTCAACAGAACTAACAAGAGCAAGTAGGGGAAGCATAATCCTTTTCTTCCCTACATTGTAAGCAGGCTATCCCCCTAGGATTGGTGCCACATGCATACCGCTTCCCCGTGTTCCTCTTGCATGGTACAAGAATGTTTACAAAATGAGAACCCCAGACCCCTTACCAAGTCATTCAACCAAACTTCCAAACTTCAAAATGACAATGTATCAACCATTCCAACCCACCATTGTCAACTTGGTAACCAGACACATTGCTTTAAACCAGATTTTAGCTACAAAGACATGCTTATTTTGAACATTTTAACAAATTTAACAATCCTACAGAACCAGTATTAAGTCTATCAACATTACTTTACATTAGAACCACAATATTTCACACTTGCAGCTGAAACAGGCAACATTATTTCTTTACCTCTATCAGCTGGGCTAAGCTCCAGTCTCTGTGGAGCTCGTTTGTTTCCTCCCCTGCTTGGAGACAAGTGAAGAGAGGAATAGAAAGCAGCAGTTTCTTCCTTTTAAATAGCCATTTGTCTGTAGATTCAGATAGGTTTGTGTTAGTTTGTTTTTTTCCTAGCCTTGCTCTAAGCTGTTTTTCTATTTCCTACTATGTATGCAAATTTATAATTCCTTCTTCTGAAAATAAATAAACTCAAGACATTTAACAATCTGTGTAGTGTCAGTGTATTGAAAGCTAAACATTGATATAAAAGCAAAAAAGGACCCAAATAAATGTAGTGTTACATTAATTATAAAGCAAGTACCCCTGAAATAAACAATTTTGAAAAACAATGAGTTTGAGAATTTACACTACCAGATAATCAACACTCACTACAAAGACATAATGAGACAGTGATATGCTGGAGCCAGTCTATTACCAGCTCATGAAAGATAATTGTTGAAGGTTTAAAAATTTTCCAGGTTATCATTGTATTGGTTATTTGAAATTGTCTTTTTTGAGAGTATTTTGTAAACAGAAATTAGAAAATCACAAATCAGGACCACATTACCCATCTAACAATCAGAAGCCTGTCAATTTAAATGGGTCTGTGCCATCCCAGGGAAGCTGTCCCAGCAGCAGCACCCCTATTCTTTCACAGGGCTGTGTCAGACTCTGCTGGAATTTTTTATACTGGAACAGGTAGGTCTTCAACATCAATTTTGAATTTACATCGAGTGTCCCAAATATACTGTTGTCTACACTTTCAACAGCTAGTCAAAGATTTTGTTGAAGGAACAGATGGTGACTGTGTTGCCCCCACAGGTGTAGCAGTTCAACTTTTGGAAACACACTCCCTCCCCCCACAACCAAAAACAAGTAGCTTTGTTTTTTCTCTTTTCTTTAGGCTGTGATCGGATGGTCTGAGTTGTCATAATTTGACTCAGACTACTGGAGATTTGAAGTTTAGTAACTGGGTAGACATGCTGAAAACCCTCCTTGTAATTCCCCACCTATCTTGCTTCTTTAGTGTCAGTTGCAAGGGAAACAGAGAAGATGGCTCTGTTCTCTTAGAGGCAGAGATTTAACCTGTGATGCAGCAAAACTTCTCTGAGCTGAAAACAAGGAGATGGCTGTTTGTGGCTCAGTTAATTTTATTGGGGTGGCTGTCATTCTACCATTGTTTTCTTGCTCAGGACTTAATTTTAAAATAGTGCCTGGAGCCAGTTCCATTGTGTTTGTCTCAAGCAGCTTGTGATTATTAAGGTCCTGTCCAGTCCAAATCCACAAAAGGAATGTTAATACTAAAATCAAGCATGCAACAAACAGTTTTTTATACATTTGTGATTCTTTTGAATATATTTGTCCCATTATTAAACAGCTAATATGATCAATACCCCTCTTTTTTGTTTTTTTTTTAAATGGTGAGTGTTTATTTATATACTCCATACACTCCTGAAGACTAATGCTAATTTCAACCTCACAGCCTAGCTACATGTTTGCCTGGATGGTCTTGACTCCTTACCTTCTTGGAACTGGAATAGCTTGGTTATAAGCTTGTTTTGGGCTCTCTGTATCTTCAGGGCTGGTCTTGATGTAGCCCCACACAGGTGATTAATCTTCAACCTCAATGACTCCTACATTTATGATCTATTTTTATCTACATATTTACATACACTCAACATTTCTTTCATAATGTTTGTCATTTCTTTTCTTAACTGAGATATTGTTTCTGATTTTATTTCCTCTATAGCTTCATGGAGTTGTTTTTTTACTTCATTTGCTATCATTTCAGAATGTTCAGTGTGATTTCCAGCATCTTCCATTTCAGTGTCTTCTGAAATTGTTCTTGTGCTGGAGGACTGAGACTGCATCTTGTTCTTTTATTTTGTCATTTTCTTCTGGGACCTGGGGGCTGGCCAGGCACCCTGCTTATGGATTGCACCAGGATGCTGGGATGGGCAGAGCTTCGGTACTCTGATATCCATGTGTCTTGCTGGGGTGCACCCCAAAACTATAGTGCCAGGGCCTTGTGCTGTGGCAAGAAGAGCTTAAAATCTCCATGATCTACCAGCTAGGCTGGTCACCCCTTATGGACAGCTCTGAGGCTCTGGGCTGGACAGGCTTTTATACCTCTGGGACCTGTGTGGCTGATATGGCAGTGCACTGATGGATTGTTCTAGGTCACTGGGCTGGGAAAAGCTTTGATCTTGTATGCAACAAGCCAGAGTGAACCTTCATAGTGTGTTGTTGGTGTCTTATGTCTGGATGGATGGAGTTCAGAAACTCTGGAACCACGTGGTTAGCTGGGGGCATACCCAAACTATGGTATTTGGGATTTGATGACACTTTTAACTTTGCTTGTTCCACTCATAATCTTTCCCTTAGTCCCTAGGATATTCCTAAATTATGGTAAACAATTTATTTTATATAAATCTGTTTAGAGTTAATTTGCCTGACTATGAATGATTTAATGCAATTCATGTAATCAATCATGTAATAACCTGCTATCTATCTTGCACTATCTGCTTGCAAATTGTATTTAAACTTGACTTGAAGCTGGCTTTAAGCTGGTGATTTGAACACTGTTAATTTTCTCCCAGCCATCTGGCATTAAAAACAATAAAGTTGCCTTCTAGATTCCTTGGTGCAAAAACTCTTTCATCCAACTCGATGCTGGTTTTTCTGAAACAGTCCTGGAAAGTACTTTAAGGCTACATGAGTACAACAGTGATGGGTAACCTTGTTCCAAAGTTGGACACACACAGTCAGAACTTGCATGGACACAACAGACAGCAAACATTGTCCAATAAAAAGGATGCTATTGTTGTAAGGGATTAGAGAACCATTTTTCCTCTAAATATTATTCAAAAATCCTAAAACTATTCAGGAAAAAAACCACAGCATGGAAAGATAAGTCACTGCTACATATTATCTATCTAAATAATTAGAAAATAGAAATTGAGTAGGTAGACAAAGGTATGGCACAAAAAAGATGACTAATTGAGGATGATTGACAAGATACATCCATTCATGGATAGAAAATCTCACCACTGCAAGCTAAAATGTTTGTCCCAAAATTAATGTGTGATTTTGATAATAGGCTACCTAAATTCAGAGTACTTGATACAGCATATGTTTACACAAATATGGAATTCTGGAAGCTATATATAGTGGAGAAAATTTGCAAAAGTAGCTTCAGAAATAAAGCAAAAAGCAAATGTGAAACACAAAATTTCACTCAGCTATTCAAAGAATCTATCATAATCATATTCAAACCATGGTACATTCTAAAGAAAAGAAACTGTATTTAAATTCATTCAAAGTTCCAGCATTATTTATCTATATATCAAATTGGGATAAAGGTTTACAAAAATAATTGTAAAGTTGAAGATAATGATAAGGCAAAATTTAATAATATCAAAATTGGGCACAAATAATACAAACTAGTGATTTAATGAAATGAATAATTCAGAATAAAATTGAAATTAAAAATGTGATTGTGACAGATAGAAGTCACACTTAGGTTACTAGAGAAAGAAGACTCTCTTCTCATTGAAATAAATACTACATTGTGAAATATGACTGCACAATGCTGTGGAATTTCTTCAGAAATTGTTACTACTTAAGAGAAATACATATATTTATGGCTTAAAATGGATTCTTTCTCCCAAAATATCTTTGGTTTCTAGACCCATGCAGGGAATTTCTCTCTGGATTTAACAAAATAATGTAGCATTTTGGGAAAAAGATGCAGCCCAGCAGCCCTGCACTGGAGGCCAAGATGGAGAAGATCTCCATAGTCACCATCACTTTTGCTTTGGTGCTGTGGTACACGGGGAGGAAGGTGACCCACACACTGCAGAACACTAGCATGCTGAATGTCAGGAACTTGGCTTCATTGAATGTGTCAGGCAGGTTCCTGGCCAGGAAAGCCACCGTGAAGCTGACTAGGGCAAGGGAGCCTAGGTACCCTAGGACACAGTAGAAGGCAGTGAGGGAGCCCTTGTTGCACATGATGATGATGTAGCCATGTTCAGAGTGTTCATCTGTGTCAACATAGGGTGGACTTGTCCCCATCCAGACCCCACAGATAGTGAATTGAATAAGGGTACAGATGGGGATGATGTAATTCAGTGACCCTGATATCAGCAACTGCCTCATCCTTCTGCCTGGAGCAGTCACCTTAAAGGCCAGCACCACGGTAATGGTTTTGGCCAAGACAGTGGAAACAGATGCAGTGAACACAACTCCAAATGTGGTCTGCTGCAGGATGCAGGTGACTGTGTTGGGTTGGCCAATGAAGAGTAAGGAGCAGAGGAAACATAACGTGAGGAAGATAAGGAGAGCGTAACTCAGGCCCCGGTTGTTGGCCTTGACAATGGGAGTGTCTCGATGCTTCACAAAAAGCACAAGAACAGCTGCTGTGAGACTAGTGAGACTCAGGGCCATGCCAGCCAGAGCCACACCCATGGAGTCTTCATAAGCCAGAAAAGTGACAGCTTTTTGAAGGCAGTGACTTCTCTGAAGGCTGGCATACTGATGATCTGGACACTTCATGCAGTGCTCCATATCTAGTAGAAATGCAAATTGTCATATCTGTGTTAAATATTCCTTTGTTATTTGTAGCCCTCACTTGAAAAAGTTCACTAGATTTGTTAAGCCAATTTTAAAAAAAATTAAAGGCAGAAGTAAAACCAAGTTTCATGGGGAATCATTCTCAAGTAATAATACCCATCTTCATTATGGTGTAATGAAAATATGTTTATTGTACTCTTTCATTAATTTCTCCTATTCAAAATAATGTAGTTTTTTTCACAAAACACTTTAAAAATCTTTCTCATCTAAACATAACCTCAGTAAATGATGGCTTGAGCATTTATGCAGTCATTGACTAACTGAGAAAGCTAGATAATTACCTATGTTCCAGGAAAAAAAGATATGAACCCTAGTATTTACTTTCTGGTACAGTAAGCCCTCACTTTGTAAAGAAGGTTATAGTTTTTGTGGGAGAAGAGAGCAAGAAGTCAACAAGAAGCTAAGACCCTCTGTGAGTTGTTGCTATCCACAGGCTGACTGGGGGAGAGCCAGATGTCAGTCCCTTGCAGCACATGGGCAGGGAGACATGAAGAGCCAATATTTTCCCCTCTCCTATAAGTGACCAGCTGATCTGGAGAAACATAGGTGGTGATGATAGCTATTGTGATAAAATACAACTTAATGCTTGTAGTGTCTAGTGTTTCACTGATTTTGCTGGTCAGAAGCTGATAATTTGATCAACTATACAGAGGATACCATACACAATGTAGCATATATGGGGGATCTGCTACTGTATATGGTGGCCATTGTGAATTCTTTATTAAATTGTTTCAAAATCCTGTATCATTCTTACTGTTTCATTTGGTTGGGTTTTATTCTGTTTTATCTTGCTTGATTTTGTGATATCTGATGGCATGGGCAGATATTTTGAGGAAAACTAGATATATCATGGTAGCCATTTTGGATTTTTTATTATCTTGTTTTGAAGTTACATCATTCCCATCTGTACCCTTATTCAATTCACTATCTATGGGGTCTGGATGGGGACAAGTCCACCCTATGTTGACACAGATGCACACTCTTTTAGTGGTGCTATTGTGTTTCTGTTTTGATGGATTTTACTATGTATGAGGGTATGGGCAGCTATTTTAAGGACAAAAAGAGGCATTTGTTAACCATTGCTGGTTTCCTATTGCCTTGCTTTGAACTTTTGTCATTTACATTATCTTGTTTTGATTAGCTTTATTCTGTTTTAGTTTGCTTGGTTTTATTGTCTCTAAAATAAAATTTAAAAAATAAACAAAGGTTGTAGTTTTTAATCACAAGTCATTTGAAAATCATTATTTTCTTGAGAATTGAGTTTATGTTACTTCCTAGCTTACATTTTCTATGTCTTCAATATCATCTTCTTTTTATAGGCAGTAATAAATACTTTCAGAATAAAACTTTAGGTCTTTTTTCATTGAAATATACACAATGACAAACAAGTAAAACATACAGAGTTGTCTTTAAATATAGTTTTAACTTCAGCAAACAATATTTGATAAGTAATGTGCTTAATTACCAGCATTTTACACTTTCCATTTTAATCTCCTCTATCAAATGCATTTTGCTGCAGAGTAGATTTCTCAAGTCAAAAACAAGAAATAATTGATGTTGTCAGTACCATGTTCTCTTTTTCTGAACACAGAACACTTACATGTCCAATCATGATATGAACATATATCCCACTTAATTACATTTTACACTGAATATCCAGTATCAGTATATTGCAAAATAAGTTTTTATCATCATGCTAGTTATGGTACAAAATCAAAACAAATATCAACCTCATAAACAAAGAAAAATATTCAACAGAAAGGTGCTTCTACTGTGTCATTGTTTATTATCATAAATTCAGATATTTTCCATATTGCAATTATGGTATTTAGAAATATTTGATATTGGTTTCCTTTACTGATTTTGTACTATTTTCCAAACCTCATTGTGATGGTCTCTGTATATTTTTAAATAACATTGAATCTCATTTTCAAAATGTGAAATATTACACAATGTGGCAATTCCTTGTTTTGCTAACTTTGCTAACTATAACTGGGATTTAACCCAGTCTTAGTCTTCTGATATAGTACCAATGGTACTGCTTCTTTGAAGGAACTACAACATTCTCCCACAAGCATAGGTGATAATACAGATAATAGAATCTGTATATATTATATTTGCAGATAATAGAATCTCCAAATCAATGTCCATGTAATTGTTTCAGTTTTCTAGCAGAAGTACATATGTTACCTGACTTTATGAATATTCCTTTAGGAAATCAAGGAGTGCAGAGAAACCAACCTAGCAACTGAACTCATACTGAGCATGAGCACCTGAACTTCAAAGTGGGGTCTACTTTTTAAGCCAAAGACCACCTCTCAGTACACAAGTTCTGTGTCAGACAGATCTAGGTCATGGGTAAGTAAGGAGATTCCACATCCTTTTCTTCTATATGACTTAATTGTATTTTTTAAAAATATAGTGTGTTGGAGGCCAATCATCCTTGGTTACATTTCATGATGGTGAAGGAAATTAGAAACTGTAAGGTGGAATAAAAAGGTTTCCTTAAGAATATAATTGCTTCACAGTACTGAGCAAAAGAAATCAAAGAAACCAGGTGCAGAGTTGCATGCTTGTGACATTCTATTTAGAAAGATGTAGCAGGAGAGTCATAAATTTGAGGCCAGCTTGGGCAACTTAAGGTGAGATATCTCAAGAGAGCAAAATAAACATTGCTAGGCATTTGGCACACATCCCTTGGTATATATCAAGGAGAGTAAAAGTTAAGAACAGAGGAAGGCAACAAAAATATCAAAGGGGATAGGATTTATTTCATATGGACCAATGGTATTAGGTACAGAAAAGAAATCATTAACTAAAAGACCAAAGGATTTGTTTTTGCTCATCTTCAAAATTTTTCATCATCTCTGCAAAGGAGAGCTTCTCATAAGTCACACTCATACCTGTGTCATTGGTGATCTCATTCTCTGGACAAGGTGTACAATCAAAGCAGCAGGCAGCCTTTCCCTCCTGAGGACTTTTCCGAAATCCAGGATTGCAACTCTCACTGCATACTGAGATGGGCATCTATGGGAAATCAGATACAAATTGGTAACATTTTAACTTTTCCTGCAATCTTTCCTAAATAGTGATTAACTGCTATACTTAATATATAATTAGTATCAAATATATTTATATTATATATATATAATTAGTATCAAATATATATATATATATATATATATATATATATATATATATGAGATAACATGAATGTTTTCCTTTTGCATTCATCAGGGAAGTGGGTAAATAAGAACATTCTCTCCATTAAAAGGGGGTATAAGTGTTCCTTTGTGACCATTTCCTGATGAGTACAAAGGCATCATACAGTCAACTTTTGGATATTTACATTTACTGAAATGCACTGTGATTCTTTCCCACATACCTCTGTGTTTCCTGTAGCCCACTGTATCATCTCCTGAAATAGAGACAATTGTTGCCCATGTGTAACATGAGAGGAAAACTCTCCTACTTTCACCTTCATCCTGAGGCCTTCTGGGAAATTCCAAAAGTTGAGAATGTCATACTTTACATCCAATTTTATTTTCTTATCCAAATTCACATGGTGCCCAGCAGCATTGTCAAACTGGATGCTCCTAAGAAAGGGGTGCAGCTGAAAGAGACACATTATAAAATGATAAATTGGGTCTTATAGAGGAAACAGAAAACCTGTTTGAATGTTTATCAGTGTCTTTCCTCCTTGTTTACTGTTGGAAGTCTGATAGAGGCATCCAATGAAGTAGCACAAATAAAATCTATGGTGCACTGAAGTGTCACAAAATTTCTAAATTGTCAGTCATTTTCATGAAAAAATATTCCATCTAAATCCATCTAAATAGACAATGTACATTAATGTTAGATAAATCTCAATTCATCAAAGTAGTATAAAAGCTGCCATTTAAAACATCAAAGGCATAAAGGTAAGCTAATAAGAATAAAAATACATTTATCAATAATAATTGTGAAGTGAAAGCTTTCCAAACTTATATTTCTCAGGTGGTTGCCAGATTCCCTGTCTTTATATAAGAGTTTCAGTAGCAAATATAGTTTAAACCTTAAACTTGAAAATGTTTTGAATGCATGCACTACATGGCTTAGACCAGTTAGATATATAAATATTTTTTCCTCTATTTTTTAATAAAAACTTCAAGGGGAAGACTTACTTTTTCCTTATAAAACCAGGAACATGGACTATTTTTATTTAGTCTTTTCCAGGGTTCCTTTCCTTGATGACAATATTTTTCCCAGAAGACAAAAATGATCTCAAAAAAGAAACAATATAATTCCATCACAACTGGCTAGAAACACTACCAAGTCACATGTGGAAGCACAGCTAGTGGAAAAGTGTTGTGGGCTGACAAAGGCTCAAATATGGAAAGACAATCTGAAGGGAATCCCCTTCCTTGTTCCAGCATCAGAGGTCATCCCTCAGTGAGGTTGAGCTGGCATTCCTTTGTTGCTGTAACTGCCATAATCTGATAAAATTAGATTCCAAAGAGAGCATTCAACCCAAAAGGGAAGAGGTTGAGATCCATGTTTACAACTGGAACACTGTTGTTACTGTATTTCTAGGCAACTGCCTTTCAGGGATCATGTTTTTGATCTCCAACTTCACCAGGAGAAATAGTCAAGCAGGTGGACATTTGTAGAACAAGACACCAAGAAAGCAAGTTGCCAGATTGAGACCAGTCATCCTTGAAAAAAAAAGTGTAGCTACATTTAATGGCACTAAAATAGACTTCAAGAGAGCCCTAGCTCAGTGATCTGAGAGATGCAGATCAGCTGTGTATAGTGTTATGTGAAGAAGGAGGCAAACACCTTCATTTGCACTCCTGAACACCTGCACACTTTGCCCCAGTGCAAAATCCTCTGTTTCTGCCATTCACTTACAGCACAAGATGCTTCCTGTAATGGAAACCCCAACAAAAGAGCCATGTGAATTTTTCAATCCCTGTACACTACTGAATCTAAGAAACAATAGTGATTCTTTGGGAAGTGCAGGCAGAGCTTGGCTCCAGGGAATAGCCAGAGAGGAGCAGCAAAACTACAAAATGTTGTGCAGTGTGTTTACCCAGAACAGAACAGAAAGAGCAAATATAATCAACTTCAGGAATTTTCAAAGTCAGAATAGAATATAGATTGAGGAGGCATTTGTAGAAACTTGTGGAAGATGGGGTTTTTGTCTACCCCTGTTGACACACTTGGAGACATCCATTCATAAAACAGAAGCGTAAGACTTTAGCTAGTCAACTATGTTCACAGGAGCGCAAGAAAAGTCAAGCAGAGGATTTCCTGCAGATGGTATGAGAGGGAGGCTCCCAAGTCAGTTCAGACTCCCAGGCTCCTCACTCACTGGCGGAAAAGAAAGCAAATTGTATGAGCATTCAAGAACCATAGATACATTGGAGTTCCTGGACTCATCTATCAAGGACTGGAACTCAGCAATTCATAGGTGCAACCAACAAAAATTTACTCATTTGTGAATGTAGAAGGATTTTTACTGAAGAACACTGGGACCTAAAAGACTCTTTAAATTTTCTTGATGTGTGAGTATCTGTTGTGTTTTTCCACTCTGCTCACCAAATTCATAGCCGAAAAGTATAAATGTGAGCAAATAAATGAAGTTCTAGACACAAATAGAACTCAAACTTACTCAAGACCACAAAGCAAATTCCCAATGCCATATCAGTAAAATTCCCAGAAATTAATCAAAGTAGTATAAGTAAAAGCTGTAATGCAAAACATCAAATAACATAAAGGTAAGCTACTAAGAATAATAATATATTTCTCAATAATAATGTTAAAGTCCAAATGAGCTTGGTGAGAATTAGTTCAAGCACTAAAGAAAACACTTTTCAAAGGCGATTAGTTGGTCTTCCAAAACCATTTTTAAAAATTGATGGAGAAACAAATATTTTTCATGAGAAAGACTACCTAAAAATTTGGGAAAAAATAGCATTGTAGAAAATACTCACAAGAATCCTAATCAGTGATAGGCCAGCATCAACAAGAGTCATGAAAGATATCATGCATTAACCAACAGAGTAATTTTTAAAAAAAGGAAAGCTAAAAGGAATCAGCAATGGAAAAATGGTAGAATGAGAAAATTTAGTAAAAATCATTTATTCATATCTCTTAAGGAAAATAATCTTCAATCCCCAATCAAAAATCAAAGGCTGGTGTATTAGATGCGAAAACCATCATTGTCTATGTGTTGTATGGAAGGGACATATCTTATCCACAAAATAAGCCCTTCCACCCAAAAACAAACAATAAATGAGTGCAGAAAAAGCTGAAAGCAGAAAGAATGAAACAGAAGCCTTCAAATACAAGGTATAGCTCTCCTACACTGAGACTAAGTTGACGTCAAAACTGATCAGAAGATACTAAGTTCAGTTAATACTGGTAAAAGGAACAAGTCAAAAGGAAGAGAAAACCTCTGTAGAAGTATATTCATCAATTGCTTGCATACTTATCTTTATGAAACAAATTCTAGTGGGCATCAAAAATTCCAACAATAAAATGAATTTTACTCAGCAATTTAAAAAAAATATACTTGCCTGGTACCCACAGAATGTTTAATGCAATAACAGAATCCCAGCAGGACACAGAACTTTTTCTGATATAAACCATATCATAGGCTATAAAGAATGATTGAGAAATAGAAAACAGTTGACAAAAAAACCTATGCATGTTATCAGATGATTTAGCACTGAAAATAGACATCATTGGCAAAAGAATTTATTGAGAACCATTCAAGCATCTGGAGATTACTACTCATAATCAATGGTTCACTGAATAAATAATGGAGGAAGTATAAAATTCCTAGAATCAAATATCTGGGAAAATGTCAGAGTTGTGAACAGCATAGAGATAGCCCCTGTGAGATTTGATGTCCAGATGCTGTAATATTTCCATGTGAGAAAGAGAAAGAGGGAAGTGGGAAATTGGTACCCAAGAAGGACATGAACTAAGAACTGAAACCCAGAATAGTGTGAAGAGAGAGGCTTCAAGGAAGAAGATGGAAGTTGCAGGTGACATTTTCACTTTGAGGCTTGACTCAATTCATGTGAGAGGTGACTCAAACCTGCAGACCTACAGTAAATGCTGGCTGCACCAAATGCCTCCATGAAGAGATGCACCAGTGGAACAGAGCAGTTGATATAGTGTGCTGCAGTGACTGGTGGGTTGTTTGGGTTCAGAAATCCCATAGGAGAGGACAATTGTCAGGGGTAGGGAGCCATTGAAGCTGGAGAGTGAGATCATATGTGGGTCTAAGGCAAGACCAGCCCTTAAAACAAAAAGAACCCCAAACAAGACAGGCAAACAAGCTGTACAAACTCCAAGAATGCAACAGGCTCAGGCAATACAGGCAAACAAGTTGCTAGGCAGTGAGGTTGAAATTGACATTCTTCTTGGGAGTGTATAAGTAAATGTGCCACAGTGGTTGATCAGTGCTTTTTCTCCCATCAGAAAAGTAAGGGCTCCACTTGACCCTAGCTTTTGTCTCTTTTCTTTATTTTCTGATCTTCTCACCATCCTTCTCCATAGGAACATCGAGAGCTGCAGCTAGTCACTGCATCCAGGAGCCATCTTGGAATGGGGAAAAACTGAGCTCAAAATTCAAAAAAACTGCTGGCTCTATCTAGAGACCTGCACAGGTGTTCAAGCCTAAAAAGGCACATTGACTACTGCAGGCTGAATGGAATGGTTGCAGTCTAATGGCAAGAAACCTGCATGTACTTCAGGGAAACTAAAGGTGCAGGATTGATGGTATACACTACCCCATCTTAGTACTATTCCTGGATTGGGGGCATTAATTCACATGGATTTGGACTCTGTATTTACATGTCAACCAAAAATAACAGCAAAACATACATTGAAGTAGACTCATTTTCTTTTTTCTTTGTCATTTTTCTTGTTTAGTTTTGCTTTGCTTTTTGTCTTTGTTAATTCTTTTTTTATGTTAATGTAAAAATATTTTCTAGTATTTTGGGGTTGTTTCATCATTATGTTCTTGTTTTTACTAGCTACTTCTTTCTTTCTCTCCTTTCTCACACAGCTCTCAGATGAAGAAATCTGAATAGCAAATAAATACATGAAAAAATGTTCATCAACATTGGTCATTAGAGGAATGCAAATTAAAACCACACTGAGACTGCATCTCACTCTGGAAAGAATGGCAAGGATCAACAAAACTACCAACAACAAATGCTGGAGAGGCTGTGGGAAAAAAGGAGCTCTTCTGCACTGTTTTTGGGAATGCAGATTGGTGTAACCACTGTGGAGGTCAGTGTGGAGATTCCTCAAAAATCTGGGATTGGAAGACCCATTTGACCCAGCTATTCTACTCCTAGGCATATTCCCAGAAGAACTGCAAACATCATAACACAATGATATATCTATACCCATGTTTATAATGGCACAATTTGTAATAGCCAGATCTTGGAAACAACCTAAGTGCCCATCAACTGATGAAAGGATAAAAAAATTGTGGTACTTTTATACAATGGAGTACTACTCAGCTATAAAGAATGATCACATTGAGATATTTATAAAGAAATGGATGCAACTTGAGACCATACTCATAAGTGAAATACAGCAAACTGACATGTATAAATACCATATAGTCTCCCTAGTGTAAGAAATGGTAAGAGTACGGAAGATTCTATGGTAATCATGGTTCCCCATTATATTGTTTTGAAGTCTTATAATGTTTTCATTAATTGGTTGGAATGGTTTTATTCTGTTTTATTTGACCTTATTATGTGTGATGGCATGAACAACTACTTTGAAGAAAGCAAGACATTATGGCAGCCATTGCTGATTTAATATCATCTTGCTCTGAAGTCCTACCATGCTTTTGTTCTTCTAGTACCATTTGTTCTATCATGTTGTGTCTTACTGTATATTAATATGTATGATAGTATAAACAAATTTTTATGGAAAATGAGATATTATAGTAGCCATTGTTCATCTTTTATTTGTTTCAGCATGCCTTGTAATAGTTTCATTTTCTTGAATGCTTTTATTCTATTTTGTTATGTTTGATATTACTGTGTGTGAAGCTATGCTCAACTATTTCAAAGAAAGAGACATTATGGTAGCTACTGTTCATATCCAGTTGTCTTCTTGTGAAGTGCTGTGTTGCTTGTATTGTTCTGTTTTGATCTTTGTTGTTCTGTCCTCTTTGGTTTTATTCTCTGTAAAATAAAATTTAAAAAAAAAGAAAGATAGTTTTGCATGGTACATCATTGTGGTTTGGAAGTCATTTTCTTTCAGGACTTGGAATGCTTCACACAAGTTCTTCTTGATTTGATGGTTTGTGTTGAGACATCTGTCTTGATTCTGATGAGTTTTCCCTTATAGCTGATCTGTTTCTTTTCTCTGACAGCTTTTAATATTCTGTTCTTGGGATGAATATCAGGGATCTTGATTATTATATGTCTGGGTATAGATTTTCTTTGTTTATGGCTATTTGGAATTTTATATGCCTCATTTATCTGTATGCCAGATCCTTTCCCCATGTTTGGAAAGTTTTTTTCCTATTAGTTCTGTAAATAGCCTTCTTATTTCATTTGTGTTGACTCCTGCTTCTTCACTGATACCTATCCCTCTTAAATTATGTTTCTTTGTGTTGTCTGGCAGCAATTGAATCATTATTTCCTGGTTCCTTGTTATTTTTAACAGATCTTTCCTTTCACTATTGCTAGCTGCAATCCTGTATTCAAGGTCTGAAAGTTTATCTTCAGTCTCTTTCAAGTGGTTTTGCCAGTTTGCAATTGACTTTTGAATTCTAACTGTTTAACTTCCTGGATTTCTTTTTGAATCTGTTTCATGCACTGTAGTTGCTTTCTTTATTATTTATTCAAGTTTTCCACCATTTTCCTATGCCCCTTTTTACCTATGTCTTCATTAGATATGCTGAGCAAGTCTTTCATTATGCTTTTCATTTCTTCTTTTACCTGAGACACTATTTCTGATTACTTTTACAGCCTTTTGAACTTGTTTCTTTAGTTCATTTTTTAATCCTCTCATAAGTTTCAGGTGTGTTACTTCCATTTTTTCCATGACTGTACCTCCCAGACTTGTTCTGTATTGGTTAGAGGTCTAATATTACCTTTTGCTCCTTCATCTTGATATTTTCCTGGGTTCCTCTCAACAAGCTGGTTGTGGTTTCCTGGGCACTTCCCACATTGGCTGCCCTTCTGTGGTGTAGGTGAATGAGACAGGCATCTGTGTTCCTCTGATCTCCTTTATAAGAAGGTAACAGGACATGCAGCAGGCTTCTGGCCTGTGCAGCTTCACTGGTCCTTCCCTGATCACCAGGGGTGCTTGATGGTAGGGCTGCTTCTCTCAGCCTGTGTATCCACACTGGGACTCCTAAGATGGTAGGTACACAAGGGTGTGTCTGATTCTTCTGGTGTAGGATGGCTGCCCAAAGAAAGCAAGGGCCTTCTATGGTGGCCTGTGGGTGGGATTCATAGGGTTTACTTGGCTGCATGTCCCTATTACTACTGGTTGCCCACAGGAAGCATGCTATTTATTGTCAACAGCCTGCAAGCAGGTGTTGATCTGCAGGCTTTCTCTATCTGTGCTGGCTGCCTGCAGGAAGCATCCTCCCGGTGGCAGGGGACAGCAAGCAGAGGTGAATCTGCTGACTCTACCTATACTGGATGCCCACAGGAAGCAGCCTCCTGGTGGCAGTGGCCAGCAGGTAGAGGCGGATCTGCTGGCTCTCTCTGCCCATGCTGACTACCTGTGGAAAGCAGCCTCTCAGTGGCAGGGGCAGCAAGTTTAGGTCTCTGCATCAGTTTCTCAAAGTTTGTGTGGTCTTATTTTGTGCTTCTGCCTTTCTTCTAATCTCTTCCTTATCTACATCCCTATTTTCTCCCTAATCCCTTCTAATTTTTTTTCCTTGAAGGTAAAATTGCTGCATTCAGTATAACAGAACATCCATGAAGAGTAGTTCATCTATTACACCACACAAAAACCTAAAATTGATTGAATAGACTTTTCTGATTTGTTTTAGACTTTGTCATATAACCACAAATCCAGCTCAAATGGTTAAGGGAGGTAAATTATTGATTATCTCAGTTTGTTAACTCATAGGCTCCTTTTGATGCTATTGTTATTGCTGATTGTACAACTTTATCCAAAGTGACATAATCAGCAGTTATCTAACAGGTAGTTTTTCTTGATATACCAAGACTGAGAATGCATAAGCATCATAGAAAATACCATGGGCCAATACCAAAGACCTAGGGGCTGGGCCAAGGGGGCAGGTATTTCTGATCAAGGAAGCAACATCTCACCCCCAATAGATTGAGAGGTAGCATTTTGGAACAGTCCCAAAACTCAAAAGCCAGTTACACTGGTAGACACATAATAGAGGTAGTCTTCCTAAGGGTTTGAAATAGCATCAATAAAACTACTCATCATGAGAAATTCATAAGCATCTACCCAGGAATTAAAGTAAATATAAAAGAAAATGAGAAGACACTTAAACAAGATGCAACTGCAGCATGTAGGTCAGCAAAGCTAAACTGAAGGGGTGATGATATGGAACAACTTGGGAACAAATCACCTAGCTTATTTAAAACAGTAAGTGGAAATAATGAAGTGATTGAATGAGGCTTTAGGAAAAATCAAATAATAAATAAATTTTCAAATAACTGCAAAGTTAGTGACCATAATGAAAGACATATTTAGTGATTTCAAAACATATATATTTAAAAAATATTTTAGAAGCATACAAAAATGATTGAAACTTTAAATGTCACCCATAAGAAAGAAATGGAATTCATAAAACAGACTCAAATAGATATGTAGGAGTTTAAAAATTCCATTGAAATTGTATATAACACAATGAGCCAATATGAGGATAGAATATCATTTAAAGAAGACAGGTCTAGGTTAGTGGTCATGAAAAGAAAGATTTACTAAAAATAGCAAGGGACCATGAGAAGTAAATACAACAAATGCTAGACAATGATAAGAAGAAGAATATAAAGTCAATCTGGATCAATAAAAAAAGTAAAATGTACCACTAAGGACACAAAAAATCTGTTCACAGATTTCATAGCAGAAACTTTCCTGAGCAGGAAAAATAATTGACATACAGAAAAGTTGCATGTTTTATGTCAGTGGCCCCCAAGTCTCATGCAATTGTGCATTTGTGATTGGTTCTTTGTCTAGCTCTTGGATAGGTGGTGTGAATGCTACACCTGCCTAGGGATGAAGCCAGAATATGATGTAATGGCAGGAAGAAAGTGTATGTCTCTCTCTTGCAGCTTTCAGCCTTGCAGTTTGTGGCTGCCATGAACAATGGCCCTGCCATGCCAGCCTGCCATGGAGCCAACTGAGTATGGACTGAAACCTTCAAGAACTGTAAGAAATAAACCTTTCCTTCTTTCATTTTTAGTATCAGGTATTTTATCTCAGATACAAATAAAAAGTGACTAAGTGATGCAAATAGAATTCCAATTAGCCATTATCAAAATTATCTACAGGAAGACATATAATAGTCAATATTTAAGAAAAGTGACAAAAGACAATAGTGTCAAAAGTTGTAAGGAAAACAAAAAAAATCACCTATACATGAAAGCCTATTAGAATCATAGGTGAATTCTTAATGCAAACCTTCAAGTCAAAGATATTTGGAGTAAAATATTTCATACCCTAAAAGAAAATAACCTCCAACCCATATGGATAAAGCCCACAAAATTTTCTTTCAAAGTTGATGGTAAAAATGATGCTCCCATTAATTACTGGAAGTAATTTATGAATACCACACCAGCACTCCAAAATTCTTACAAGGATGTTGAGGGAGGAGATAAGAAGGATGAAAACTCAGTCAACCCCAGCAGAATGAATTCAACAAACAAGGCAAACAAGCAGAGGGGGAAAAGGAGAACCAACAACTAGAAATAATATAACAAGGATAAATCAATACATATAAGTCATGGCTATAAATGTTAATGGTCTCAGTTCACTAATCAAAACAAGCCAATTGTCAGAATAGAGTATCAAGATCCAGCAATATTCTGCATAAAAGAAACATATTTAATTAAAAAAGAAATTTACAGACTGAAATTCAAAGGATGGAAAACAATGGTCCAACTGACAGGAACACAGAAAATAGCAGAGATAGCTTTTCTATTTGGACACAAACTGGACTCCCTTATAAAGCTGATTAAGACACAAAGTTCATTGCATCCTTAGAAAGGGAACAATACAAGAGGAAGAGATAACAATCACAAATATGCATGTACCAAATACCAGTGCACTTAACTGTATTAAACAAATTTTAACACATATGAAAAATCAAATAAGCACTACTATAATGGTATTGGTGGATCAAAACACCCTACTTTGATGATAGACATAACAACTAAACAAACCATCAAAAATAATACATTAGAAATAAATCAAACTTTTACAACAGTGAACTTATTAGATAGCCACAGAATGTTTCCACAACATCAGAATACACATTATTCTCAGTTACACATGGGACTACATACCAATTCATGGAACATGTGCAAGTAAGTGGAAAAGGAATTGAAATTATCTCACATATATTAACTGAATGTATTTCGATGAAGTTAAATCAATGCAAAAGAAAGCACAAGAATGTCATAAAAACATGGAAAGTAAAGAACATTCTCCCAAACAACCAATGGGTCATGGATTAATTAAATAAGAAATTAAATAGTTTCTACAATGAAATGATAATCCAGTAGCACACACCAGAACTTATGGGACACAATGAAGCAGTAGTATAAGGAACATGTAAAGGGGGAAATACCCATATCAGGAATACATAGAGAATTCAAATAAAAATTTAATGTTGAACCTCAAGCTTCTAGAAAGAAACAAGCTAGTCCCAAAACTTGTATAAAGGAGGAAATTATGGAGATGAGAACATCAGTTAATGCTGTGAGATAAGAAGACAATACAAAGAATCAAAGAATTGAATTTATTCTTTGAAAGATAAAGTAAAATAGCCAAATTCTTAGCCAAATATATATTAAAAGGGGACAAAAATGACTCAAATTCATTAAAGTAATAATTAAATAGGTGAAATCATGACAGATTCTGCAGAAATCCAGGTCATCTGCAACTATTTCAAGAATTTGTGTTGTAAGATAGAAAGTGCAAAGCAAATGAACAGATTGCCAGATACATATGAATTACTAAAAAAGAATCAAGCAAATATATAAATTTGAAATAAACCAATGTGTCAATGAAATTGAAGGCATAATTAAAAACCTACCAAAAAGAAATGCCAAAGACCTAACAGATTTACTCTTGAATTCTACAAAAAATTTAAATAAGACCTGATACTAGTACTACTCAAACTCTAATGAAATAGAAAGGTAAGCAATACTCCAAAATTTATTCATGAAAGAGAACACTACTCTGATAACAATACCACAGATGTACTTAATAAGAAACAAAACAAACCAATGTCCCTAGTGAACATGCATATAAAATCCATAAAATAGAATGCAGAATACAGCAAATGAATAAGAACTTTACACAGCATGACCAAGTTGTATTCATCTTAGAGATGCAGGGCTGGCTCAACAAATGCAAATTAATAAATGTAACACACCATATGAATAGAGAAAAAGACAAAAAATGTGTGATCATCTCAATAGGTGCAAAAATGCATTCAACAAAATCCAACACCTGTTAATTATAAAAAAAGTACAGAAAACTGGAATAAGTGATATTTATCTCAAACTGATAAAAGTTATCTATGAAAAAACCAACAGTCTACATCACATTAAATGGACAAAAACTGAAATCTTTCACTTTAAAATCAAGAAAAGAAGAAGAATGTCTATTTTCACTATTCATCATTATAGATCTTGGAACTTTAGCAAAAGCAATTTTACAAGAGAAATAAATAAAAATAATAAGGATGGTAAAGGAAGAAGTTAAATTACCAAGATTTGCAGATTACACAGTAGTCTATATAGAAGATGCAAAAAAGTTTACCAAAATACTTTTACACTTAAAACCAAAGTCAGTAGTAAAATTGTGTACAAAGTCAACAAAGAAAAATCAATAGTCTTACTGTACACTAATAAGAAACTCACTGAGAGAAAATTTTCAAAGTACTAACAGACTCATTCAACCAGAGGAGCCAGGCCTGCCAAAAGGGGAGCCAGGCCTGTGCTGTCACCATGAAGTGAATTGCAGCTTGCCAATGCAGGCCTGGGAAAACATTGAGACCATTGAAAGAAACTCATAGATTAAAAGTCAAAGGTTGGAAAACAGTATTCCATGCAACAGGAACCCAGAAAAAAGCAGGGGTAGCTATGCTATTTGCAGAAAATGTGAACTTCAAACCTAAAATGATCAAAAGAGATACTGAAAGTCACTACATACTCGTTAGTGGAAAAACTCAAGAGGAAGAACTAACAATTATAAATATATATGTGCCAAATACAGGAGCTCAAAATTATGTAAGACAGACACTAGTGGACATGAAAAACCAAATACACAAGAACACAATTATAACAGGAGATCTTAACAGCCCATTGTCACAAAGAGATAAATCAACTAGACAAAAAGTCAGCAAAGAAATAACAGAACTGAATCATACCTGTGAGCAATTGGATTTACTAGATGTGTGCAGAGTGTTCCACCCAACCACATCAGAATACACATTCTTCTCAGCTACACATGGGACATTCTCCAAAATAGACCATATATTATCCCATAAAACATTCTTAAGTAAATGCAAAGGTTTTGAAATCATACCATGCATAATATCTGACCATAGTGCACTGAAATTGGAAATTAATGGCAAAAGAAATTGAAAAACCTGCATAAATACATGGAAATTAAATAACAGCCTTTTGAACAACCAGTGGGCTCTAGATGAAATTAAAGAAGAAATAAAGCAATACCTACAATTCAGTGAAAAAATAGAAACAACATACTGTAATCTATGGGATGCAATGAAAGCAGTATTAAGAGGGAAATATATAGCAATAAATTGACATATGAAGAAAACAGAATGAGTACAAATAAACAACCTAATACTCCATCTCAAGATTCTAGCAAAAGAAGAGCAAGCTAAACTTGAAGCTCATAGAAGAGAGCAACTTGTAAAGATTAGAGCAGAAACCAACACAATTGAAAGTAAAAAAAACAATGCAAAAATTAATGAGTCAAAAAGCTGGTTTTTTGAGAGAATAAACAAAATTGACAAACCCCTAGCTACACTTATCAGGAGAAAGAAAGAAAAAACCCAAATTCATGCAATCAGAACTGAAAAGGGAGAAATTACTATAGATCCTATGGAAATTCAAAAGATCATGAATACCTACTTTGAAAATCTCTACTCACATAGATTGGAAAACAGAGTAAATGGAGAGATTTCTACACACATAGGAACTACTGAAGCTCAACCAAGAAGATATAGCAATTTTGAACAGCCCAATATCAGCTATTGAAATTGAAAATGTAATTAAAAACTTACCAACAAAGAAAAGCCCAGGTCCTGATGGATTCATAGCTGAATTCTAGAAGAAATTTAGAGAAGATTTGATGGAAGTACTCCTTAAACTCTTCAATGAATTTGAGAAAAAAGCAATCCTCACTAAATCATTCCTGGAGGAAAGTATTACTCTGATACCAAAACCAGAGAAAGATCCAACCAAAACAGTGAGCTATAGGCCAATCTCACTCATGAAAATTGATGCAAAGATTCTCAACAAAATACTGGCAAATAGAATGCAGTAAATCATCAAGATTACACATCATGACCAAGTGGGGTTCATTCCCAGGAATGCAGGGATGGTTTAACATATGCATATCAATAAATGTAATACACCACATCAACAGAGCCAAAAACAAAAACCACATGTTCATCTTGATAGATGCAGAAAAAGCTTTCAACAAAGTCCAACACATGTTCATGATAAAAACCCTTCAGAAACTCAGAATACACGCTGTCTACCTCAACCTTATAAAGGCCATCTATTACAAACCAACAGCCAACATTATACTAAATGGACAAAAACTGAAAACTTTCACTTTAAAATCAGGGACAAGACAAGGATATCCACTATCACCACTCCTTTTCAATATAGTTCTGGAAACACTAGCCAAGGCAATCAGACAAGAGAGAGAAATAAAAGAATAAAGATAGGAAAGGAAGAAGTTAAATTATCACTATTTGAAGATGACATGATACTCTATATAGAAGACCCAAAAAACTCCATTAAAAGACTACTAGAGGTAATAAACAAGTTCAGCACTGTAGCTGTATACAAAGTTGATGCTCAAAAATCAATAGCATTCCTGTACACAAACAAAAAACTCACCGAGTGAGAAATTACGGAAATATCGCCCTTTACAATAACATGTAAAAAATTGAAATGCTTAAGAATCAACAAAACTAAAAATGTAAAAGACCTATATCCTGAAAATTATACTATGCTGAAAAAGGAGATTGAAGAAGATATTAGAAAATGGAAGAACATCCCTTGCTCTTGGTTAGGAAGAACCAACATTGTGAAAATGGCCATTCTCCCAAAACTGTAATACAGATTTAATGCAAGCCCAATCAAAATAACAGTGACATCCCTCATAGATCTAAAGAGAACACTACTAAAATTCATTTGGAAACAGAAGAAACCTAGAATAGCAAAGGCAATTCTAGGCAACAGAAGCAAGGCAGGAGGCATCTCAATTCCTGACTTGAAACAGTACTATAAAGCCACAGTGATCAAATCAGCTTGGTACTGGCAAAAAAATAGACCTGAGGATTAATGGAACAGATTAGAAGATGCAAGGAGAACTACAAAGACACTCAGTCACCTGATATTTGACAAAGGGGCTAAATATATCCACTTGAAGAAGGATAGTCTCTTTAATAAATGGTGTTGGAAAAATTGGATCTCTACATGCCGAAGACTGAAACATGATCCATGCATATCACCATGCACAAAACTAAAGTCTAAATGGATCAAAGACCTCAATATTAAAACAGAAACACTAATTCTACTGGAAGACAAGGTAGGTAGAAATCTTGGAGACATAAGGGTAGGCAGAGAATTCATGAACAAAATGCAAACTGCACAGGAAACACTTCAAAGAATCAACAAATGGGATCTCACATTATTGAAAAGTTTCTGCACTTCAAAGGAAATCACCAAAAGAGTGAAAAGAAAACCAAGAGAGTGGGAAAGAATTTTAGCCAGCAGCCCCTCAGAAAAAGGACTTGTGTCCAGAATATATAAAGAATTGAAAAACATCAAGCCCCCCAAATTCAAAGACCCTCTCCAAAAATGGGCATCTGAGATGAACACACAGTTCTCAGAAAAAGATATAAAAATGGCAAATAAATACATGAAGAAATGTTCACCATCACTGGTCATTCGAGAATTGCAAGTTAAAACAACATTGAGATTCCACCTCAGGAAAGAATTGCTGCCATCAAGAAATCAACTGATAACAAATGTTGTCGAGGCTGTGGGAAAAAAGGAACACTGCTCCACTGTTGGTGGAAATGTAGACTGGTGCAACCATTATGGAAATCCATATGGAGAATTCTCAGAAGCCTAGGATTGGAAGCCCCATTCAATCCAGCTGTCCCCCTCCTGGGTATTTTCCCTGAAGAACTGAAAAGTTCATATCACAGTGATATATGGGCAACCCATGTTCATAGCTGCACAATTTGTGATAGCTAAATCTTGGAAACAACCAAGATGTCCATCAAATACAGAGTGGATGCAAAAGATGGGGCATTTTTATACAATGGAATATTACTCAGCTATAAAAAGGATGATCTTGAGACCTTCATAAGCAAGTGGAGACAATTTGAGACTATCCTCATTAGTGAAATAAATAAGAATCATATTTATAAGTATCATATTGTGTCTCTAGTGTAAAAAGTAAATAAGAACTACAAATGTAATAAAACAAAAATGTGTAATTGCTATTGTAAAAAAGATATTAAAAGAAAATGCTCTAAGGGATATAACTGCATGTATGTTTGGGTGTGTAAAATAGATGACCATATTGCTGAATTTTTGTTGGATCTTTGAGCAGAACTATTGGTAGCCTGTCTGTTTGAATATTTACTATGTACCCTTTAACTTTGTAACTGGAATGACTACATCCAGGATGACACTATGTAATTTATAAATTACTGATTTTTTAGTGGGGATTTTTCTGCTTTTCCTTTTTTTCCTTTCTTTCTTTTAGAATTCTGTATTGTTGCTACCCTTTATTCTGTTTTTCTTTTTTTCTTGTCTTTAAAATTTTAAAAATGTATAATTGTTATTATAAAAAAGAGGAAATAGGAAGCACTATAAAAGATATAGCTGCATGTATGTTTAGGTGTGTGGGATTGATGACCATATTTCTAGGTTCTTGTTGGATTGCTGAACAGATCTGTTTGCACTGTCACTGCTTGAGTGTCCACTTTGTGTGCTTTAATTTTGTAACTTGAAAAACTATTTCTAAAAGAACAATATGTAATTTATCAACTAGTGAATTCTTACTGTTTATCTTCTTTTCTTGAAATTCTGTAATATTTCTACCTTTTTTCTGTTTTTTCCTCTTTAAATAAAAAAAATCACTAGAAAAAAGACTAATAAATTGTGTTGGAAAAACTGACTTTGGACATGTCCAAGATTAATACCTATTACCAGCAATATATTTCACCATCCAATAAGTTTGAAGTGGACCAAAAATCTAAATATGAAAACAGAAACACCAGAATATGTGAAACACTTCTAGATATTGGTTTAGACAAACACTTTCTGAGAAGTAAGTTGATTGCCAAAGAAACATAACAAAGAACCTACCATTGGGATCTTATGTTATTAAAAAGCTTTCCCAGAGCTAAAAACAAAAATTATCCAGGGAGTGATGAGATAGACCACAGCTTAGGAAGAAATTTCTGCCAGGTGTTCTGCAGACAAAAGACTACTATCTAGAAATTATTAAAAACATGAAAAATAAGACTCCTTAAATTTAAACACCCAATCAAAAAATGGGAATATGAAAGAAATAAACACTTCTCAGATGTAGAGGCATGAATGGCAACACCATTAAATATTCAAAAAATTCAAATTAAAATAATACAGAAGTTGCAAATCACTCCAGAAAGAATAGTAGTTATCAAGAAATCAGTGAATAACAAATGGCTGGTAACATAGTGTAGAAAAAGGAACCAGTCACTACTTATGGCAGTGTATAGTTGTACAACCATAGTGGAAATCAGTGGAGAGATTCCTCAAAAAACTAATGCTACAAGTTCTATTTGACCCAGGTAGTCTCCTTCTTGGTATCTTCCTGAAAGATTTAAAAGCATCATACCATTGTGATATTTACACACCCATGTTTACAGAGAAACAATTTTTTAAAAGTCAAATCTTGGAAACAACCCAAATGTCTATAAACTGATGAATGAGTGCAGAACATGTGTTTTTTGATACACTGTAGTACTACTCACTCATAAAGAATGATAATCTTGAGACATTTCTAGGTAAATGAATATATCTTGAGACAATAGTCTTAAATGAAATAAATGGAGCACATGTGTGTAAATACTGCATTGTTCATTTATAATATATATTGTCAAATAGAAAATATTCAAATGGGGAAGGGAACAGGAGAGGTAAGTAGTGGGAAAAGAAAAAATGAGAAAATATGAAAAAAATGAATCAAAACTTTCAAAAATAAAGAGGAGTCAGGGATTAAAGGCAGGGTAGAGGAAGGGGATATAATAGAATTAATCTATATCATGTAGAGGTACAAATCCCCTATGATGAAGGTACTCAATAGGTTTATTTAAAATGTAGCAATAAAATTAATTAATAAAAACTAATTCATAGACTCAAATCACAATCCTGGAACAACATAAAAGAAAGAAAATGATTTATATTCACACAGTAAGAGTACTTCTCATCCACAAACATGATAAGTTTGAGTTATTTGTAGCCAAACAGATGAATCTTGAGACTGTAATCCTAGATGAAATAAATTAGATATAGAATGTTAAGTTTTAAATGGTTTCTGCAACATAACAGACCAAAGATCTAAGGAATGGAAAGAGCAAGACAAAAAGAGTCAGAAAATATGATGTAGAGTGTGTGAACATCTGAGGAGCACCTGGGGATGAAAGAAGCAAGAGTAGAAGGTGAAGGGGTGTAAAAATGTTCACGATGTAAAATGTAGATGAACCAGTTTAAAGATGAATACAACTATTATGTGTCAAAAACTCATAGTAGCTGAGAAAAAATACAGTGAAACTACTGTAGAATCCCTTGGTTTTGAAACAGGGTACTAAATTATTTGGAACACAATAGGAGTGCTTGGGAAAGGTCTTAGATAACAACGCACACCACCCAGTGGAAGATACATTACCCGCCAAGGGGAGAATGTCCTCCTTTCCCTACTTCCCGTAGGCTGTGTTTGAACTTGTTGTAGAAGCATCTCATGGAGGGCGTGTGCCACAGCATACACAGCATTGTATATGTTGTAACTTGCATCACTCATGGCAGGGTCAAAACGATTTGCAGGCAACTGTGCCAAAGAGGCATTTGGTGTACAGTTCTTCAATGAACAATCAGACTCAGCTATCAAGCAATTGAAATTCCAGTACCAAAACTGATGAATGAAAATGTCTTCTGGGTACTTGGCGAGGTTCACTGTCTGAATAAAGTGTTTGAAGCCAGAGATTTCCTCATGGTGATTGGAAAAAATGATTGTCCCATGGAATGAGTCAAGCAAGAACTTTTTCCCAGTCAAGTCTGCATACCATTGTGAGTTTGTTACCCAGACCCTCCATGTTACTAAATGGAGCCCTATGTTATGGTTTATATCATTTAAACTGTCAGTGTCATAGTAAATGATAACCACATTTACAGCAGATGATTCTCCCACCAGGAATTCACGTTGTTGTGTATGTGCCATATATGATAGAGGATCAACTGGGATCATTTTCACAAATGCCAGGCAGACTCTGTTCCTGTCCATTTCTCTTTTCACATCTGACAGGAACTGAAGCCCTTTTGGACCTTCTATAATGACCAATCCCACCCAAGTCCAGCTGAAGTGAATCATTAAGGACACCATGCCTTGGGGAAGAGATGTCTCCTTTGGAGTCATTTGATAGAGAGAAGAAAACTGGTCATTGTCACTCAGGATAGGATCAAAAGAGCCAAAGGTCAGCTAAAAAGAAAATTGGAAGTGATGTGAATAGAATTTAAAAAAAACACAATCATGGATATAAATGGTTTTAAAAACAAGAAGGAGATAGTTGTCTCCCCATGTGTGGAGTGATCTCACTTCCTCAGAGCTTTAAGTTTTGAATAACTGATTAGACTATGACATTGTGGAAACTTCTTTCTTTTCACTTCCCTCCTTCCTGCTATAGATGAAGAAAGTTAGGATACAACATCAATTTCTATGCCCTTACTCTTTGAGACTGATAGATAAAAACTGTCTTTTCTTTTTACCTTCTGAAGGAACTTGAATAAGGCAACAAACATACCCCAGTTCTTCTCATCCATACCGCCTCACCTGAGGAAACTTGTAGAGCTCCAGCAGTGGTCCAGATTGAGCAGCTGTTGCCATGGATGTTCCTGTCAGTAATGCTACAGACTTGCTTTCTTGCCCACACATGTAGTTAGGGATTCTAGACTGCCCCATCTGCACAATGAGGACATTCTGTACTATATTCCCATGACTGTGCAGTGAGTTATGGGTTTCATAGCCCAGAGACATGTTGGGTAAAAGATGAGGATTTCTGTTGATTTCTTCAATGGCAAAAATGAATGAAAGAACATTTTGATAACTTTTTAGCATAGGCCTGCATAGAAAGCAAAGAGATCCTTAGAGAAATGACATGACTCTTGATTGGTCTCAAACCCAGTGCAATGCTCACTGATGTACAGAATGCTTGTACTCTTCTGCCAAATTCATACATTAAAACAGTTAAACTGGACATGGTGTGTTTAGAAAGTTGTGTTTTTGAAGGTAAGTAGAAATAGATGGTTAGGTAGGTCAAAAGGGTGCCTTATGAATGGGACTAATGTCCGTTGAAGACAACAAATGGTTTCACTCTTCTTTTATTTGACAGCATATTGACTTGACCACCACTAATAAACTAGAATGCATATAGTCTCTTAATCCTAATAACATCTGAAATTGTATCATAAATTATTATTATTTTGAACATGCAATTCATGATGCATTTCTGTACAGAAAGCTAAGTTTAAGCAATATTTGAAATCGAGAGAAACATTTCAATAATTTAATCTGTTCTTGTGAGACCTGGCTCATGTATTTTATTTCATTTTATATTTAAAACTAACTATACAAGTTAGATCATGGACACCTTACTCAACTTTTCTGCATAGATGAATTGGTCCCAGTTTCCAATGGAAATGGAAGAATGAAAAAGAGATTATATTTATGATGGGTTTTGTAAATATTATCTTGTATGACCAATTAGAATCAATGCACATATTATTTTAAAATTAGATAGTTTCATTCTGGGAGTGTTATTCATATGAACTGCAAACACCAACAAAGAAGGAGGAGAAGAAGGAGGAGGAGCAGAAAGAGGAGCAGGAGGACAAGAATAAGTAGAAGGGAGCTGTGGGGAAGCCTCTACACCTAAAGGAAAGACTTGTGACACTCAGAACAATATGGCATCCAGTTGTAGCAGAAGCCTGAAAATTGAGGTGCCTAAGCCTCTGCCCTGTGAAAATTAACACATCTGCCACCATCAAAATTCAGGAAGCTCATAGCCATTTCAGAGACTCCACAGAGATGTAATATCATAAAGGAAAACACGTGTGAGAAGAACAAAAGAGAGTCTTAAATGAAAAAAAGAAGCAGCACATTGAATGGCTTTAAATTTCTCATGTTTTTCAGTATGGGGTTGGCCTAGGGCTGTCACAATGAGTTAGATGACCAGGATATTGTATGTCACATTAATTGAGGCAGAGTCTCACTAAATCACTGAGTTCCCTTGGCTCAAATCTGTAATTATCATGCCTCAGACTTTGTGAGTGTTGGGATTCCAGGCATCAGTCATTACATTTGACTTTATCTTTGTTTTTCATTTAAAATTGTATGCATAGTACCAAGGCAAAAATTCTGTTCTATGGCAGTGCTTATTTTCATATGGCCTACATCTTGTGTTCTAGGGCCAATGAGAAGTTCTTACTAGATGTCTAACTTTAGCAAGAAGATTTCCTTGTATGATTTTAAATCATCTTTTGTGTTAAGGCTTGCTTAATAACTCAATTCACATCAAATCTTGATAATGAGTGTTTAAGAATTACTTTTGTTAATTTTTTATTGTCCTATTCCAAAGAGAAGCTAGGAGAACACTTACCTATAAGGTAAGTGTTCTACTACAGAACACATCCCAGGCAGTGAATATATATACTCTTTCACTGAGAAGGCAAGCTCACTGGTGCAGTGACATGCCAGTGGAAGTGGATAGGGGAGGCTGTGGAAGGACATAGAGAAGTGAACTGTACACAGGACTGGGAGCATACTTGGACCTTTTGATGCTGCCATAGCAATTGAGAGAGACAGTACACTCAATTGCTCTACCATCAAAAAAGTGTCAAACATATTCACCAGAAGAAGGATAATCTCTTTGATAAATGAAAACAGGAAAGTTGGCTTTCCACATCCCAAAGATAAAAAAAAAAATTAGCCATATCTATCACCATGCTAAACCACTGTCAAAATGAATCAAATACCTAATTATTAAAACAGAAATGATAGATCTGCTGGGAGAAAGAATAGGTAGCATTCTGGAGAAATAGGTGCAAGCAAAGACTTTATGAACAAAATCCTTTTCACACAGGAACTGTCACAAAGAATCAACAATTGGGATCTCATTTTATAAAAATGCTTTTGTATGCCCCTCAGCCTGGCTTGCCTGGGTTGCCTTGGACTGCTGCTTCGGGCCAACCCCTAGGCCTGGAACACCTGTAACACCCCGGCACAGATGAGCTGCCTCAGACAAACACAGCAGGTCCACCCCAAGGCAGAGCATGCCTGGGTCACCTCAGACCACAACTGCAGACCTGCCCTTTGTCCTGGCGTGCTTGGGTAGCCTTGGACTATCACCATGGGTACAACCCTCGACCTGGAACACCTGGGATGCCCCTGTCACAACTGAGCTGCCACAGACCACTACGGAGCTCCTGCCCCTTGCCCCAGCATGCCTAGGACACCCTGGACCTCTGTTGCAGGCTCACCCCTCAGTCTGGCACACCTGGGATACTGGACCTCCACTGCAGTCCCACCCCTTGGGGAAATCCCCCACCTCCTGGACCTAGTATTGCAGTAGATCTTTGGATCCAACACCTTCTCTCATAACCTTGGATTACTGTGGATTACTGCACTGGCTCAATGGGAATCTTAGGAACCCTGCAAATAAAAAGAAGGCCTCAGCAGGCTCCAGTCAGTATGGTGAATTTGCCCCTAAAATAGAGGTTTGTAGTGGGTAAATAGGAGCAGAAGTAAAACTCCTTCCAAATAAGACCTTGTCAAACCTGGCAAGACAGTGGGTAATACACAGATCCACACAGAGAACATCAGACTGTTTGAGGAGTGTGCCAATAAGGACTCCCCTACTTGGAGAAAATTAAAAGAGCTTATGAGACACCCAGTGGCACAGTAGGGCCTGAGCTGACACAAACACTATAGACAGGAAGATCTGGTAACCTGCAACAACCTGAAGACATAGCAACAGCAGGAACTAAGAGTTAACCTACATCAAATCTTTTAGGCTAGTTAACCCAGCAATATATAGGGCTAACCCAACAGGTCCTGCAAGACAAATTCAGGTACTGACTCTGCTCTTCACTGTGGTAGCCAGCAATTGGACAAACATCAACCACACAATAGGACCCAAAAATTCACACTATGGACAGTTAAGGCTGCTGGGATTGAAAGGCCAAATATTTACCCAAAAGGTGATAATGACAACATGAAAGACAAAATGCAATCTCAAACATCTAGTACATCAGGAACAGGTATGGGCAACATTGAAATAGAGGACTTTAAAAGGCATACACTGTAAATCTCTGAAAAGATAGCAAATGAAGTAAAGAAAAAAATCCATGAGGCTATAGAGCAAAACAAATTAGAAATAATGTGTTATGTAAAGATAGAAATAACAACATTAGTAAATGAGTTACTAAACATAGCTAGATAAGAAATATATAAAAAAATAAGGAGAAAGGGAAATTGATTGAAACTTTGAATGAAGAATGCATAAAACAAGCAGAATCCATGAAACAAATTAAAAGAGATATCCAAGAAACAAAAAATTCTATTGAAAGCTGGCAAAATCATTTAAATGAAGCTGAGGGTAGAATTTTAGACCTTGAAGACAGGATGACAGAAAGTGATCATGAAAGGGTAGAACTTATAAAAACAACAAAGCAGCATGAAATGACAATCCAGCAGCTTCAAGATGATGCCAAGAGAAACAATGTAAGATTATTAGGAATCAGTGAAGATGTAGGAGTCAATGCAAATGACACAACTAAAATATTCACAGAAGTAATAGCAGAAAATTTCCCAAACATGGGGAAAAATCTGATATACAAATAAATGAGGCATACAGAATCCCAAATAGTCACAAGTAAATAAATCTACACCAAGACATATAATAATTATGATCACAGACATACAGTATAAAAACAGAATATTAAAAGTTGTTAGAGAAAAGACACAACTCACTTATCAAGGAAAGCCTATTAGAATTATGACAGGCTTTTCAGCACAAACCTTCAGGTTAAGATGAACTTGGAATGAAGTATTTCAAGACCTAAAAGAAAACAACTTTCAACCCATATTGATGTACCCAACCAAACTATCTTTCAAAATTAATGGAGAACAAGATACTTTCATGATGAGCAACTGAAGAAGTTCATATCCACCAAACCAACCCTAGAAAGAGTACTGAAAGTCATGCTAGGTAGAGATAAAAATGCCCACAATCTCCAGAATAACAATGAAAAGAAACCACCAAATGGGAAACCAACAACAAGAACACAGCATGGCAAAGTCAAGCCAAAATATATCGTGATATCCATAAATGTAAATGGGCTAAATATACCTATAAAAAGAAATAGGTTGACAGAATGGAATAAGAAACAGGATCCCTCAATATGCTGTATACAAGAAACACATCTGACTCAAAAAGAAACTCATAGATTAAAAGTCAAAGGATGGAAAACAGTATTCCATGCAATAGGAACCCAGAAAAAAGCAGCAGCATCTATTCTGCCAATCTCTTTTTTTTTGAGACAGGGTATTGCTATGCAGTTCAGGCTGGCCTTGAGCTCACTTTGTAGCCCAGGCTGGTCTCAAACTCACAATGATCCTCCTGCCTCAGCCTCCCGAGTGCTGGGATTACAGGTGTGAGCCACCACACCCAGCTAACAGTAGCTATTTTGTTTGCAAACAAAATGAATTTCAACTCTAAAATGATTAAAAGAGATAAAGAAGGCCAAGACATACTTGTAAGTGGAAAACTACAAGAGGAAGAACTGACAACTATAAATATATATGCACCAAATACAGGAGTACCCAACTATATAAGAGAAATACTAATGGACATGAAAAACCAAACACACAAGAACACAATTTTAATAAGAGACCTTAACACCTCATTGTCACAAAGAGATAGCTCAACTAGAAAAATGGTCAGCAAAGAAATAAAAGAACTGAATCATACCTGCGAGCAAATGGACTTAGTGGATGTTTACAGAGTGTTCCATGAAACCAGATTAGAATACACATTCTTCTCAGCTACACATGGAACATTCTCCAAAATATATGATATATTAATCCATAAAGCATTCTTAACTAAATTCAAAGGGAGAAATATTATCCCATGCATAATATCTGATCATAGCACATTAAAATTGGAAATCAATGGGAAAAAACTGCAAAAAAGCATAAATAAATGGAAGTTAAATAACATTTTGAATAAGCAATGGGTTGCAGATGAAATTAATGAAGAAATAAAACAATACCTACAATACAATAAAAATGCAGATACAACATACCATAACCTATGGGACACAATGAAAGCAGTCCTAACAGGGAAATATATAGCAATAAATAGTCACATCAGGAAAACGGAATAAACAAAAATAAAAAAGCTAATGCTACATCTCAAGCTTCTGAGAAGGAAAAGCAAGTCAAACCCAAAGCTCACAGAAGAGAGGTAATTGTAAAGATTAGAGAAGAAATTAATGCAATTGAAACTAAAAAATGTACAAATAATTAATCAAAGTCCTGATTTTTTGAGAGAATAAACAAAATTGATAAACCTCTGGCCAACCTTAACAAGAAAAGGAAAGAAAAAAACTCAAATCCATGCAATAAGGCTGAAAAGAGATAAATTACTATAGAATTCCCTGGAAATTCAAAAGATCATAAACACCTACTTTGAAAATGTCTACTCACATAGGCTGGAAAACACAGAGGAAATTAACAGACTTCTAGGAACTTGTAAACTCAATCAAGAAGATATAACAATTTTGAATAACCCAATATCAGCTACTGGAGTTGAAAATGTGATTCAAAATTTACCAACAAAGAAAATCCCAGATCCTGATGGATTCACTGCTGCATTATATAAGAAATTTAGAGAAGAGTTAATGTCAATACTGCTGAAACACTTGAATGAAATTAAAAGAAATTCAGTCCTCCCTAACTCATTCTTGGAGGCAAGTGTCACTCTGATACCAAAACCTTAGGGACACAGCCAAAAAGGATAACTATAGACCAATCTCACTAATAAACTTTGATGCAAAGATTATCAGTAAAATATTGGCAAACAGAATGCAGCAAATCATTAAGAAGATTATACACCTTGACTAAGTGGGATTTATTCCAGGAATGCAGGGATGTTTCAACATATGCAAATCAAAAAATATAATACGCCACATGACAGGGGCCTAAAATAAAAATCACACAATCATCTCAATAGACGCAGAAAAAGCTTTCAATAAAGTCCAACACGTGTTCATGATAAAAATCCTATGGAAACTAGAAATAGACAGTATGTACCATAATCTCATAAAGACCATTTATGACATACCAATGCCAACATTATAGTAAATGGACAAAAACTGAAAGCCTTCAATCTAAAATCAGGAAGAAGAGAAGGATGTTCACTGTTACCACTCCTGTTCAATATAGTTTTGGAAATATTTGCCAGAGCAATCAGACATGAGGTAGAAATAAAAATAAGAAAAGAAGAATTTAAAATATCATTATTTGAAGAATACATAGAAGACCCAAAAAATCCATTAAGACTATTAGAGGGAATAAGCAAGTTCAGCAGCATAGCTGGATACAAAGTCAACACTCAAAAATCAATAGCATTCCTGTACATGAACAAAAGTCTATGAGAAACAAATTATGGTAATATCACCTTTCACAATAGCATCTAAAAAAATGAAATACTTAAAATCAACCTAACAAAGAATGTAAAAACCTATTAGGCTGAAAATTATACTGCTCTAAAAAAAGAACATTGAAAAGGATGTTACAAAATGGAAGGACATTCCTTGCTCTTGGTTAGGAAGAACCAATATTGTGAAAATGGCCACACTCACAAAATTGTTATACAGATTTAATGCAATCCCAATCAAAATAACATTAACATACCTTCCAGATCTAGAGAAAATATTCCTATAATTTATCTGGAAACAAAAGAAGCCTGGAATGGCAAAGGCGATTCTGAGCAACAAAGGCAAGACTGGAGGCATCTCAATTCTTGACTTGAAATTATACTACAAAGCCACAGTAATAAAATCAGCATGGTACTGGCAAAGAAATAGACTAGATGATCAATGGAACAGATTAAAAGATTCAAACAGTACTACAAAGACACTCAGTTGCTTGGTATTTGACAAAGGGGCTAAACATGTCCACTGGAAAAAAGATAGCCTCTTTAATAAATGGTGTTGGAAAAATTGGCTTTCCACCTGCTGAAGACTGAAAATAGACCCATGCCTATCAACATACATTAAACTAAAGTCAAAATGGATCAAGGATTTAAATATTAAAACAGAAACACTATATCTACTGGAGGACAAGTTAGGTATAAATCTTGGAGACATAGGGGTAGATAAAATTCATGAATAATATGCAAACTGCACAGGAAATACTTCAAAGAATCAACAACTGGGATCTCATATTATTAAAAAGTTTTTGCATGCAAAAGAAGTCACCAACACAGTGAAAAGAAAACCCACACAGTGGGAAAGAATTTCAGCCAACAATCCCTCAAAGGACTTATATCCATAACATATAGAGAATCGAAAAACATTAAGCCCACTAGTTCAAAGATCTTCTCCAAAAATGGGTATTTGAGATGAACACACAGTTTTCAGATGAAGTTATACAAATGGCAAATAAATACATGAAGAAATGTTCACCATCACTGGTCATTTGAGAAATGCAAATTAAATCAGCATTGAGATTTCTTCTTATACTGGAAATGGCTGCATCAAGAAATGTACTGTTAGCAAATGTTGACAAGGATGTGGGGAAAAGGTACACTTCTTCACTGTTGGTGAGAGTGCAGACTGGTGCAAGCACTGTGGCAAACAGTGTGGAAATTCCTAAAAAAACTAGGACTGGAAATTCCATTCAATCCAGCTATTCCCCTTCTTGGTATTTTCCAAGAAAAATTGAAAAGGTCATGTCACAGTGATACATGTGTACTCATGTTCCTAGCAGCACAATTTGTGATAACTAAATCTTGGTTAAAACCAAATGCCCATCAAACATAGAGTGGATGAAAAAAATGTGGTATTTTTATACAGTGGAATACTACTCAGCTATGAAAAAGGATGATCTTGAGGCAACTTGAAAATATCCTTACTAGTGAAATAAATAAGACTCACATTAGTAAATATCATATTGTCTCTCTAGTGTAAAAAACAATAAAAACTGACAGAGTAATGTGATCCAAAAATTATAATAATTATTGTAAAATTGAAAGGGAAGGAAAGTGCTCTAAAGGATACAACTGTATGTATAGTGTAAGATAGATGACTACAGTACTAAATTTCTGTTAGATCATTGAACAGAAGGGTTTTCACTGTCAATTTTTGAGTGTCTAGCCACTTTTTATGCTTTGATTTTGTAACTTTAACTATTTTTAGGATGACAATATGTAATGTATCAATTATGATGCTAATTTTTTTGAATTCTGTATTATTCTACTTTTTTCTCTTTTTCCTGTTATGTTTTTTTAAATTTTCTTTTCTTTCTTTAAATAAATAAAAATTTGGAAAAAAATTAAAATGCTTTTCTATCACAAAATGAATCATCAGTGGAGTGAAGAGACAGCCTCTACTGGGAAACAACTTAGGCCAGCTGTACTTCATGGGAAAGACTAGTATCTGGAACACATAAAGAACCAAAAGAAATGACAAGCCTCCTGGAAATTTAGAGACCCAATCCAAAAATGAAAAAAATTGTCATCTGAAATGAATACACACTTTTCAGATGAAGAAATAGAAATGAAAATAAGTACATGTAAAACTGTTCAACATAATTGCTCAGTGAAAGATGAAAATTAAAATCATGTAGTGATTTCATTTCATCCTAGAAAGAATGACAATTATGAAGAAATCAACCAATTAGAAGTGCAATTGACTGTCTTTTCATTAATATTCACAATGTATATTTTACTTTAAAAATCTTATTTCCACCTTTTTTTTACACTAGTGTGACAGTACTACATTTACACATGTGAATCTGAAAGTTCTTTGAAGGAACTTTAGAGATATGGGACAGGAGAAAAGAAGAAAGGAAAAAATTTATACATACATATGTATACATATATATACATATGTAAATACATACAAAATAGATAACTGTACTACAATCTTTGTTCATCAAAAAGAACAGTTGTGTTTTCCTTGCCTGAATGATTAATTTTTCATGCCTAAATCTTGTAGTCTGAACAGCTACTTTCAAGATAACAATATGCAATATATTAACTAGTGTTATTTATTTTTTCATGAAATATTGTATCATTTTTTTTGGTTTGTTTGTTTTTTAAATTTAAAAAATGATGGTGAATATGTAGGAGGAAAAGAAACCCTTCTCCACTGTTGGCAGGGAAGATTGGTGCAACCACTGTGGAAATCAGCATGGAGATTTCTCAAAAAGAACAACTAGAGGTGTCATTCACCTCAGATATTCCCCTCCTTTGTATCTTCCTGAGAGGATAAACAATATCATACCACAATGACATATGTACATCCACGTGTATAGCAGCACAATTTGTAATATCTATATCTTAGAAACAGCCCAAATGCCAATCAACTGATGAATGGATAAATAAAAAGTTGTCTTTTATATTACAGTACTATTCAGCCATAAAGAAAGGTAAACAAATCATTGCTAAGTGAATGGACCCAGACATTGAGATCATACTTGTAAGTGAAACAGATCAAACATACATAAATACTGTACCATTTCTCTGGAGTGACAAACCAAATGTGAAAATAAGAACCAGAATGTGTACTAGATATTAAGAAATAGGAAGGATACAGTCACTTGGAAAGTAGAATGAGGTGGAGGGAGGAAAAATGAGGAAAGGGGAAAGAAAAAATATGAGAAAAGTGAAAAATTGAGCCAAATGCTTTGTAAATGGAAAAAGATGAAGGGTTGAAGGGAGGATAAAGAAATGGGGAAAAAATTGAGATAGCTCATGTACAGGTGCCATGTCTGTATAATGAATATGACTCTTCATATTTTTAGAATATGCCAATAAGTAAAAATTAATTTTGAAAAATAAAACGAATTTTTCAAATCTAATATGTGAAGTTAGGTTTATTTTAAAAGGAGAGAGAGAGAATGAGAACTATCAAACTTTCACATGTTTTACACCTGGGAAGGGAAAAAGACAGGAGAAGCAGGGGTAGGCAGGAAGCCTTCCTGAACACGACATGGAGGTCATGGTGAACAAGAAAAAACAACACATGGAATCCAACAATTCCACAGCTTCAGCAAACTCACCATGGGATTCTGCTTCATGATTAAGTTTGAAATTTTAGCAAAATCCTATAATACATAAAATAAATGCGAACACAGGAAAAAAGTTGCATATATACTCTGTGTCAATATGACCTTCAAAATTTGCGGCAATACAAATTAGTTGAAAGCTAGAACAGAAACTGTATGAACATTGAGATTTAAAAATGTAAATCATACTTAGATAATCTAGATTAAGTGATAAAACACGGAAGAGGAAGCATATGAAAAGATTCATCTATCATTGGAAGTCAATAAGTGATGAGTTAGATTGCAGGCTTGTGGTGGTAGTTTCCTTAAAACTGAAAAATTTAAAGGTGACCCAGCCACTGTGACAGTAGCCTGCTGTTTACCAACACAACTCTAGGCATAGCTGTTATGGAAGATAAACATGATTCTTGGCTGAGAACAGTGTATGATTGTATAGTGCTCTGTTTCAACATAGTACAGAGTAATGAATTGATAAACCATTGTAAGCTCTATGATAATAAATTCTATCAATCTCTAAACAAAAAATCTGCATAGAAATTGTGTTAACCTTAATTAATCACATATTGATGAATCACATACAGTTGGTTATTTAAGAATCACAAATTATCTTACCTTGAAAACAAAGAAAACCAATTATGCTAAATTGGACCTGATTTTTGAAAACCAAGTGAGTTCTTAATAATAACCACAAACTAAACTGTCCACAACAGTCATCCTTTCATCAGTCAGAAACATTCAGATTGAATGATACTTTAGATAATGTTATATATTTCAAATTCAGTTTTGTAAATCACACACATGCACACACTGTATTTTAAAATATTATATAGTTCAAAACCTGAACTCTCCCTCCAGCACATTTGGAATAGCTTTGTAGTCAGACCTCCATTGATAATGACCAGTTCTTCATTCTCTACTCTTCCCACATATTTCCTAGCCACACTGTGCTTTCTCCACCTGGAATCCTCTCAGGACAATGTAGCCAGAATCCTTCAGTAGCCCACTGCTGGACCTTGGAAATGTGTTTGTCAGTAAACTCCATGCCATAATTCACTTGGCCTGTGAGCCCATTATCTGTGCAGAATTCAGAGTTCAACTTGATCCCTCCTTCCCAGTGCAAAGCCCCATTGTGGTGCTACATGTACTGAGGCAATGCCTTCATTAGACAAAGCTCTTATTTCCATTTTCAAAGTATAATTTTTAACACATTTCAGTGGATTAAGGGCACATTTCTCTTTCCCACTTGCATTCAAAAACCTGTGGTCTGTGTGCTAGCTAAGAAACAATAATCAGCAGTAAACATCAATATTAAACTTTATACTTTAAACAAACAAACAACATTGTCACACATATTGTGAACAATTATGGAGCAATAAGCATCCCAGATGTAGTGGAACCTGTCTTCATAGATTTAAACTCACATTTCATTTGAAGATTCTGATATGATGGTTGCTTGTGTCCCATACATTGCTACCAATCTGTGCAAATACATAAGTACTAGGAACTCATCTAAGAACTAAACCATAATCATAATAAAAGAAAAGACATGAGATAAATATTCAGATCAGTATCATACATATACTATAAACAAACACTCTATCAGCTTTAATTCAAAATAGGCAAACTCCACAGTGTTTCTGAGTTTAGTCATCAGTATGCATTAGTTCGCTTATATCCTCTTTTTTCACAGGAGCATAATCATGGAATATTCTGACACTTTTTAACCTCCATTTGTTAATCATATTTTTAGCTATAGACTGAATTTGATAGCATCTACAAACAGAGACAATGCATGAAAAATGTAATCAAATTGGCATATACAATTTCATACAATAAGTGTCACTTATATCTGTCCTAGTTGCAGCTCTTGGAGTTGGGAACCACCACTGGTAAGAAAGCCTTATATATGCATTCATCATAAGTGCAAATGATTCTGCTGATGCAGGTGGGGCATAAGTATGAGTGAGGATGTAAGGAATTTTAGGCATGAGTAAAGAAAGTATTATTGGACCCTGGTCTTTATGAAATGAGCAGTTGCCTTCAGCCACATGGTATTAAACTCAATCTAGTGATTGTGACTGTGCTTCTAGCAGTGATGGCTTCATGCTGTGGAGTGGGAGCTCACATGTGAGGAGGTGCATGTGCAATATTCTAACATGGAAGATGGTGTTTTCCTCTTTCTAAAGGTGAAATCTGAGAAGAGAAAAAATAGAGTGTTGTGAGAGGGACATGGATCAGAAGGGATTTATCTATCCAAACACAGAACACCTCAGGAATCGTCCACCTGGAGAATGAAGCAAAAAATGCATAAATGAACATATTACTTACGGCATGACAATGAAGTCCTTGGTAGGTCCTATGTTACTTATACCAGAGAAGTATATACAGAAGAAAAGGGAGAAAAACCCTCCAATCACCACATCTCCATCCTTGTGCACACCGATGTTCCTGCGGAAAATGCAGTCTTCTTTTTCAAAGCAGTGCACAAAAAGAAGCTGCAGGAGGAAGATGATGAGACTCAAGAGGAACATCTTAGAAATGCCTACACTGGTGTAAGTCTGACTGAAGAGAGAACTGGCAGTCTCAGCCACGTAAACATATTTATGATGTGAATGTGTTTGTCTTACGGCTTGGACCCAGGCAGATGCTTTAATGACCCTGACTGTTTTTCAAACAAGCCACCTTGATGTCTTTGGAGGACTTTTCCAACTTATTCCCCTGAAGCTATGCACCTGTGGTCTGGTGTCCAGGTGAAAACCACAAGTTTGAAATTCAATTTGAGAGTCATCTTGTCCCCCTCAGGTGTCATTATTTCATCCAAGCCCATGGATAGGAGCACCCAGGAGTCACCTTTTTTTTTGCCAAATTTCCACCATCTCAGTGTCAGTGGGATAATTGTATGGAAGTCACATAGGAAGCTACAAATGGCTTGAAACAGGGGACCCAAGATTAGGTGTTGAAATGATCTGGAAAGATACATGCTCAGTCAAGTATGCTTAAGAATTACATCATCCAAAGATAAAGTCAGAAAGTTCTACCCACAGACCTCCAGGTTTCCATGCAGCCATAATCATTTCTTGTATGGCCCATACATGCCTGTGTCCAATTGATATATTATAAAATTTGAAGCTGCATATATCCCCATTGCCCATGGCAGCAAGAACACACTGAGTTTACAAATTCCAAATTAGCAAGACAAGATCAAAAGAGAAATAAGGTGCATTTCTGAATCTTAATTATGGCATCTTTTCTATTGTTCAGTTCTTTAAAACATTTTAAAACTATGGTTTAACAGATCACGATGATACATTTATCTACCAACCACCTTGAATTTCCACATTATTTATGCTTCTGTGAAAAGAGGGTCACATAAGGGAAATTGCTTTCTTCATCCTTATGAAAAGCTAAACACTATGCACAAAATATTATTTTTAAAATGACATACTTTCCTTAGTTTAATTCATATCAAAAGTGGGATCTTTAATTTTAAGGTTTTTAAAAGTTTTTAGAAGCTTATCTTATTATATATACCAGTAGATAGAATCATAATGTATTTATAGCTCCCTGTGCTCATAACTTCATACTTCTTTAGTGATCTACACATACTTGTTTTATTAAACTATCAGCCACTAGTTTTCCATTTCATTTCAAGTTCCTAGAAATGCCAAAGCAACTGTCCAACTCTGAAGCAAAAGTTTTAAGATTGGTACTTATTCCTTATGTAAGTAAGTAAAACTAAAATGATATCAGAGAAGGAGTTATTTCTCAATTTTTTTTACATGGAACCTTAAAATTTACTGTTATGTGGACTCTACACTACATATTCAATAAAATGCAGCTATATTTTACATATTCACTGAAATACAGAGTCTGTATTTCTGCATAGGCCCCATAAATCTGCATTTGAGCCAGCAATGGAGATTTGCCCTTAGTTGAAAGGGTAAAATGATTTGCTTTACTGTTTCATGCAAAGTTACCCCTTGCTCAGTACATAAACATCAACCCAAACATTTGCATTTCAGGAATCATTAAAGATTACTATGGAGTTCATTTCACCTTGTTCTAACCTAATGGTTTTGAACCTATGGCACTTATGTTGTTTTTCTTTTAAGACAAAAGATATTAAGGTATGAATTATTTTTCTTGAACTAAAACCTCAAAATTTAAGTTTAAGTGAGTGTTGGCACTTTGCAATAAATAAGTGGGCTTTGAGTTGCAGTTTGGGCACTGATCTCTAAAAGGTTTGCCATCAATGGTCTAATCTATTTCCCATGAAGTTGTATTTTGAAGTGGTTAATTAACTTCAAATGTATTTGTGTTGCAAATATGAAGTCACAAACTTGGAGTAAAAATATCTGGGTTCTAAGTTTTATACAAATAATTTAAATAATTTAAATAGGAGTGTTCTTTGCTTAAAAAACACTATTTTGAAGTATGAATTATAATATGATAAAATATACTATTTACAGTATTATTTAAGTAGAATTCTCTGATCAACTACTTAAACAAGAGGGTCACGGGTCTTTAAGAGAAAACACTGGGCCATTTCATTACTCTGCTGCAGACTGCTGAAAGCATTTATTGTCACTTTAGATCAAAAGACCTATAATGCTGAAAAAAACCACTCCAGCCTGGCATATATACTATGATAAGAGGTGTGAGGTGATTCTCTCTGTAAGAACAGTCTCAATTTTGATAACAGAGATATTTTAAATGAAAGCATGATACCCATTAAATATTGGAATATTTTTCATGATTCAAACTCAAAATTGAAAAATTGTGCATTCTTAATAATTAAACCTATTTAAAATGGAAATGTCTGCTGTTTCCTGAAAAAACTGAATTAGCCTATATATTATGAAAACTTTCACTTTGTGTTACCATAAACACATGAAGGAATAGTGTTTTGCAATAGAGATGATGCCCAGGATTCATTTCAGAGCCCTGAATTTTTTGGTCTCTATATCTATTATAATTTTCTGGAAGACTCCCTCTTTCTATGCTTTGGCAAGTAGCACTGAATAATTTTATTTGACAACTTGCAGATTTTTTGGTGGGGACACAGAGGCAGGCTCTCAGAAACTTCTGGTGTACAACTCCCAATCACTTCCGTGTTTTCATATCCTGCTCTTGTTCTGCTTGAGTTGGAATCCATGGACTGCCCCCTCATGCATACTAGCAGCCATTGGAAGACATAGCCAGCCAGTAACAGTTCAGTGTGGAGGCAGCAGCCAGCCCTGCCCCTACATGCACTACGGCAGTCCTCTGGACACTTCCACCCCAGGTAACCAGCATGGGTGGAAAAAACAGTATCCAGCCCTGTACCAATATGCCCAGTGGCCACCATTGGATGCCCATAACCATTCCTGGCCAGGAGAACCAAGTAGAACCATACAGTTATGCTCTGGAGAATTTGGAGCCAATGCGGGAAGTGCCTAGGGCCTGACTGCTTGCTTGTTTGGAAAAATCCAATAAAATGTCAAGAAGAAGAATCAAAAGGCAATCCATGGACTCCAACTCAAGCAGAGCAAGTTCAGGAGATGAAAACATTGAAGATACTGGGAGTTATACACCAGAATTTTCTGAAGTGATGGCAACCAAAGAGACAATTTCATGAGGCTATAAAATAAAATAGAACAGAAATGCTATCTGAGGTAAAAGAAGAAATGAAAAACATAATAAAAGACTTGCTAAGCATCTCTAAAGAAGACATAGATTAAAAAATAGAGGGACATAGGAAAATGTGGGAAACCTTGGAGGCACAATATAAGAGAGATTAAAATGCATGAAATAAATTCAAAGAGCTATCCAGGAATTTAAAAACTGCATCGAAAGTTGACAAAACCACTTGCAAGAAACTCAAGATAGACTATCAGACCTTGAAGACATGTGTGCAACTAGCAATAATGAAAGGAAATATTTCTTAAAAATAATAAGGAAGCAGGAAATGACAATTCAACAACTGCAGAATTACACAAAACACAACCACATAAGAATAAGAGGTGTCATTGAAAAAGCAGGGGTCGACACAAATGACATTAAAATCCTGAATACAGAAGTAGTAACAGGAAACTTCCAAACATGGGGAAAATATGTGATATACAGATAAGTGGGGCATATAGAAATCCAGCTAGCCATAACCAAAATAAATCTACACCAAGACATATAATATTCAAGATCCCAGAAATTCAACACAAGAACAGAATTTTAAAAGCTGTGAGAAAGAAGAAACAGATCACCTATAAAAGAAAACCAATCAGAATCCCGATGGACATCTCGACACAAACCATCACATCAAGAAGATCTTGAAGTGAAGTATTTCAACCCCTGAAAGAAAACAGCTTCCATCCCAGGTTGATGTATCTTGAAAAACTTTTTTTCAGAATTAATGGAGAAAGAATATACTTCCATGACAAAGAACAACTGAAGGAATTCAAGACCACCAAACCAAACCTACAAAGAATACTGGAGAACATTCTAGATAGAGACAAAAATGAAGATGGTTCTAGGAGCAGCAGCAGAGGAGGATCACTGGGCAGGGAAGACAATTGCATGAAAGGGAAAAGAAGGCAGCCAATGTCAGGAAAATAGCATGAAAGAGATGAGGCAGTGCATGTTGGCCATAACCATTAATGTAGATGACCTCAATTCACCAATAAAAAGACACACAGGCAGAGTGGATAAGGAGACACAGTCCACTAATATGCTTTATTCAAGAAACACATTTAACTCAAAAGGAAATTTATATAATAAAAGTCAAAGGAAAGAACACAATGCTCTATGTGACAGGGAATCAGAAAAAGTGAGTGGCTTGCCCATCAATAAAAGAATGGACAAGAAATATATGCACTCCTATGCAATGGAAAGCTATTCATCTATAAAGATAGATAACCTCAAGGCTCTTGTAGGTAAATGGATACAACTTGAGATCATGCTCATGGGTGAAATGGTTCAGAGGCATATGGGTGACATTGTGTTGTCTCTTTAGTATAAAAAACTAAAGGAGTTAATGCAATCCAAAATGCACAATAGATGTGTAAAGGTGAAAGGGAAGGAATAGTGTAATGCAATGCTAAGTTTATACTATATTTGATGTTATAGACAGTTTTATTGAAAATAGCAAGAGACATCATAGTGACTACCATAGATCACCTAGTGTTGTGTTTTTGTACGTTCTTTTCATTTTGTGTTTCTCTAGGAATTTGTATTGTTGACTTGTTTTGATTTGTTTCTCCCTCTAATATAGAAAGGCTAGGTATATGTGTAGAGACTTATACATGTGTAGAACTTCTACATAGTTTACTAGAATGGATTATAGTTATTGTAAAGAAAAAAAAGGAAAAAAGAGTATTCTAAAGATTATAACTGCATGTATGTTTGAGTGTGTGGAATTAATAACCATGTTGCTAAAATTTTAGTTGGATGGATGAACAAAACTGACTGCAATCTCACTGTTTGGATGTCCACTTTGCGGGCTTTACTTTTGTAACTTGAACAACTGCATCTAAGAGGAAAGTATGTAATTATCAATTAGTGATTTCTTACTGGTTACTATTTTTGTTTTTGTTTTGTTTTGTTTTTGAGATTTTGTATTGTTTCTACCCTCCTTCTGTTTCAAAATTTTTTTCTTTAAGTAAATAAAAAAAAAAGAAATGTCTGGAAGGGGAGGTAGTGGCCATTGTTAATCTATTTTCTGTTTTGAAAACCTGTATTGTTTTCAGTGTTCTGTTTAGCTTGGTTTTATTCTGTTTTGTTTTGTTTGATTTTATCATATTTGATGGCATGGATAGATATTTCAAAAAATGCATTACAGTAGCCATTATTGATTTCCAATTATCTGTTTTGAAGCCCTGGGTTGCTTCACTTATTTTCTTTTGATTGATATTATTCTATTTTTTTGTTTGATTTTATTATGTCTGATGGTATAAGCAGCTGCTCTGAGGATAACAAGATGCATTATGGTAACCACTGCTGTATTCTTACTGTCTTGTTTTGAAGACTGGTATTGCTTTCATTGTTTTGTTTTGATTGGTTTATGTTCTGTTCTGTTTGATTTTATTATGCCTGATGGTATGGGTAGTATTTTGAAGATAACAAGAGGTGTTATTGTAGCCATTATTGATTTCCTTTTATCTTGTTTTGAAGCCTTGCATTATGTTCATTGTTTTGTTTTGAATGATTATTCTATTTCATTTTGTTTGATTTTATTATATCTAATGGTATAAGCAGTTGTTTGAAGATAACAAGATGCAGTATGATAGCCACTCCTGTATTCTTACTGTCTTGTTTTGAAGCCCAGTATTTCTTTCATTTTTTGTTTTGATTGGTTTTATTCTGTTCTGTTTTGTTTGATTTTAATGTGCCTGATGGTATAGGAAGTTATTTTGAAGACAGCAAAAGTCATCATGTAGCCTTTGTTGATTTCCTTTTATCTTTTTTGAAATATTTTATCACATTGTTTTGTTTTGATTATTTCTATTGTTTTATTTCATTTGGTTTTATCCTCCTCAATAAAAAAAAATGAAAAGAAACCCAACCAAACAAAGAAACAAAAAAACCTTATGGATTTTCCTAACAAATTGTCTGCTAAATTTATTTATTTAAATACATCAGCTGAGGAACAGTGGTTGTTCTGAAGGAACAAAGCCATGCAATTTTATTTCTTACTTGTTTTCTGTATTTTCACTTCAAGTCAATAAGTGGATTCTGTTTGCCATCATCTCCCAGGACTTGGAGCAGTGGCTATTGCACCTCAATATTTTTCCAACCCCCAGAGCACCTGGAGGAATCATGATGACTTGTCATGTGGACTGTGAGCTCATGTGTTATTAGTCAAAATTTAGTGAAAATTTTCTCCAAGTGTAAAAACACAACCATCTTTAGTAGATACTCATGGATCTTAGTATGAAAAGCACATTCCCTCACCACAAATGCCAGTGACAGAAGAGAAGGTGAACCCAGACTCAGGTACTTCTATTTCTGCTGTAATTGTGTTGCAGAATTAAAGAGACCAAAAGGAGGATTTATTGTAGGTATACACTAGCTCAGTTGACTTTTGCCTAAATGGCTGGCCCCTGAACAAAGAAAGGGCTGTATTTACTTTTGTTTTGGTTGGGAAAGTTGGTCTACTCAGTGTCATGAAACTTGTAGGTAGGCAACCGGGTTTACAGAAGCCAGAATAAGACACTTTGTCAAGCTGTGAGGGTTTACAATTTAATATATCCCAGTGGCCTTTGTCAGGTAAATACATGATGTTGGGAGGAAAGGAGGTTATAAAATCTTACATAAAGGGAAATTTATGGATTTTATCTGTATTTACAACAAAGAACAACATTTGTTAGAAGAGGAAAGTCTAAAGTCAAATTGTTTAGGCTGGGGAAAATTATTTTTATCCTTTTAAATCCTGCATTGTTTCCTCTTTGATGCTTTATATAATTGAGTTTTAATAGACAACATCACCATCATTATTATTTATCTCATTGGGTGTATGTGGGTTTGTCTCCCTATTGTGCAGAGGGATTATTATAACAAAAAGGAAAAGAGATATGTGTTGTTATTGAAACTCAATTTTGATTTTCAAGGTTCAGCTATGTGTAGATTACTTAGCTGCTGGAGTGACAAGAGAAGGGCTGCCATTTTTAGTGTTGGCCTTGTGTCATCACAGGTTCAACTAGTCCAGAAGGTCTGGATCCTGTTGGTTGGTCCACCTGTATTTGGGTGCCAGTTTTAGCTGACTGTGATGGATTCAAGGCACAATTCCTCCAATTTTAACAATAGTGGTAGTGAACAAGATTAATGTATAGGGCCCATTGCATATGGGTTCCAAGGTGGTTGGATTCTATTTTTTAACCAAAAAGAATCCCAGGGCTTGAAGATGTGCATTGGCTCTGTCAGAATTATGGGCATCCTATGTTGCATCCAGCCATGGATATCTTGAATGGCTATCCACAAAGCCTGTATTATTCTTTTTAGGGTGACTTTCTGTAGTTCACAGAAATAACACTTGATTTCACAAAGGATAGGGTCAGGAGGGCTGGTCAAACAAGATCTCATTTGTTGAGGTGCACCTGAGTTGAAGGAGGATCATGGATAGGACATTATCCCATTTCAAGTAGGTTTCTTGGTAATACCTTTATAACAATTGTTTGAGTGCCCAACTTATGTGCTCCTTGTTCTTTCTGTGTATGACAGTCTGTATATAGTTTCATTTTATTTTTATCATCTGTGTGAACACCTGGACTATCTCAGCTACAAATGCCATCATTCATCTGACCACACACTCAGGAGTAGCACATATCTTGGGATGATGTCTCTTAACAGTACTTTTGTCACCAATCATGTCTATTTTGTTTGGGTTGGGAAGAACTTCCCCTATCCTGAGAAGGTGTAGACAAGCACCAACATATATCAATAGCCTTCTGCTCAGGGAATTTCAGTAAAGTCCATTAGTGAGTCTTCACCTGGGTAGTACTTATAGCCTGAGTGCCGGGGCATGAAATGGTCCCTTGTCTTGGTTTGTTTTGAACATTGCTTGCAAATAACTTGCATGATGGCACTAAGTCTTAGTACATAAAATGGACAACATAGCAACATGCCTAGTCCTGTTTTTCCCATGTAAGACTCTTGATGGAACTGTCTTACAAGCTGGAGTAACAGGATTAACAGCAGGCACATAAATTTTAAAGTGTCCTCATTTGCCCTGTTTTGTTTTCAGATTATTACATTTTATGTTTGACTGGCTTATGATAGACTTCTAAGTAACCTTCAGTCATTGTTATTTTAAAACAGCAGAAAGTGTAGAGTAGGTTTACCATGTAATTGTCATTTAAGAACTTACAATGTACAAGAAATGTTCTAAGACTATTAATTCAATTATATCAAGTTAATTTGGAAAGCAAAGGAAAATTTACAGGTTAACTCTATTTTTGTAATCTGATTTTTCTTTGTTCAGAGGAAATTTTCTCATGGGGAAGAGGAATTAAGTTCCCTTTTTGCTCCCCCACTTTGCTTTTTGGAGAAATAGAAGTTTCTGAACACCTGTTTGGCATCTTTTATTTACTTTTTTTAAACGAGGGATAACACTGTTGTTTAATATTTTGTTTTTTAACTTAAAAATAAATAAAAACTATAATACAGATTTTCAAAAAAAGTTAAAAGTTCACAATGGTTAATATATTGTGTACTGTTATCTTCAAACTAGCTTCTCAGATTTCAAGATATAGGCAGGAGAAAATCATCAAACCATGAAAGGACTAAACATTTTTTTGCAAGAAATTAATAGAGATAATAGAGATTACTAGTATAATTAAACTATACTTTCACTTTCTTTTATTCTCTTTCCTTTCCCATTGTTCTTTCTTTTGGAGGACTTTCTTCCCCTTTTACTTTCACAATTTTGAGTGTACATTGTGTACCTTATTTACTGTTTTAGTTGTTTACTATACACATCACATATAATGTGATGGGTGGAGCTCAAAATCTCTGGGCCCTGTGAATTAGGCTGGGCAGAGTTCAGAGCTTCAGTGATCAACACCACTTGCCAGGGCACACCCCCAAAGTATGGTGCCTGGGCTTTAATGGCACTTTTAAGTTTGCTTGCTCCACTCAAAATATCTCTCCTAATTCCCAGGATATTTTTAAATTATGGTGAAAAATTTCTTTTATGTAAATCTGTTTAGAGTTAACTTGCCTGACCATACATAATTTAATGCAATTCATGTAATCAATCATGTAATAATCTGCTATCTGCCTTACTTTTCTTACTTAAAAATTGTATTTAAACTTGACCTGAAGCTGGTTCCTGGATAGAGATTTGGTCACTGTTAATTTTCCCCCAGCCAACTGGCATTAAAAACAATAAAGTTGCCTTCTAGATTCCTTGGTGCAAAAACTTTTTCATCCAACATGATACTTGTTTTTCTGAAGTAGACCTGGTAAGTACTTTCATGCTGGATGAGTACAACAGTGATGCATGACCTCATTCCAAAGTTGTACACACACAGTCAGAACTTATGTGGACACAATAGAGAGAAAACATGGTCCAATAAAAAGGGTGCTATTGTGGCAAGTTGTTAGAGAACTGTTTTTCCTGTAAATATTGTTCACAAATCCTAAGATTATTCAGGAAGAAACACAGCAGGAAAAGATAAATCACTGCTATATATTATCTGTATTAATAATTAGAAAATAACAATTGAATATGTATACACAGGTCTGACAGAAATAAAGGATGACTAAACAAGGATGACTGGCAAGTTATATCCATTCATTGATAGATAATCTCACCACTGCAAACTAAAATGTTCACCCCAAAATTAATGTGTGATTTTGATAATAGACTATCTAAATTCAGAGTACTTGTTACAGCATATGTTTACTCAAATATAGAATTCTAGAAACCATATAGTGGAGAAATTCTGCAAAATCAGCTTCAGGAATGTAGCAAAAGGCAAATGTGAAACAAAAAGTCACTCAGCTATTCAAAGAATCTATCATAGGCATATTAAAACCATGGTACCTTCTAACAAGAAAAAAATTTATAGAAATTCCTTAGGAGTTCCAGCATAAAATTTTGTTTTAAAGAAGATAAAACCAAAGAGAATAAAACAGAATAAAATTAATCAAAATAAACTAGAATAAGTGATATAGGACTTCCAAGTCTTATGAAATCAACAATAGTTACCATAATGCCTTCATTGTCTTCAAAATAGTTGCAGATACCACCTTCAGACATAGTAAAAATAGAATAGAAAAAAATAGAATAGAAACAATTAAAAAAATGGCTGCAATACAGGACAAAGAAAACAAGCAAGTAGTAAATACATAATGGCTCCAATAATATGTCTCGCTGTCAAATCATTGTTCATGCCATCAGGGTTAACACAAATAAAACTAAACAAAATAAAATCGCAACCCAACACAACAATGAAAATGATGTGGATTCTGGGCAGGGATCTCCTCTATGTGGTGCTTGGTTGTCTCCCTCTTCAGTCTGTGAATGTCGCTAACTCACTGGGTGAGGCTTGTGTCTGGATCTTGCCAACCCAGTAGTGGCCCATGCATGGTGCTGGATTCTGGATGGGAATCTCCTCCTTTGGGGAATGCATCGCCCTTTTCCATCCATGCCACGTCCTAGTCCATCCACGCCTTGTGACAAGGTCCATGGGTGGAGGAGAGTGCTTCAAGGAATCGCTTCTCCAGGAAAAGGACACTGCATGTGGGAATTGGGCATGGGGATCTTGGAATGTTTTGTACTGATAATTGTAATTTGTGTAATTCACATATATATATTTTCATGTAATACTCAATATGAAATCGAAAATAGAAACTCCAGAGGAGTTACTAGAAACCCTCTAGATAACCCCTTTCTGAAAACTAATTGTGAAATTTTACCTTCTGTGAGTAGTATGAGAGAGTTTATACAAAAGCTTTAAATGAAAGAGCTCATGGAGGAGGATTTACAAAATTCCTGTGAGACAACTGCCCTTGATCCAGGGAAGTTTCTCTATCAGAAATTACAAACTAAATCCCCCAAGAAACCTTTTACCTCAAGTGCCTGACCCCCCTCTGCCTTACACAGGGATTTATGATAAGCATGGGCAAAGAATAGTTAATATCAAAGGAAAATGGGCCAAATGTAATCAATTAAATTTCATGGAAAAGTTAGCTAGGAATGGGCCACCCTATTGTATTAGATCAACAGAGGATAAAAAACATTACGTAACTA